>JAVTVY010019804.1:0-75221 GCA_036873755.1 Hanleya hanleyi | reverse complement strand
ATCAACCGAAACATTATGCTAATGTTTCTTGTGAGCTTTGCTCGAGAGCTTTGCTCGAACATAAAAATTAACTCACCTATAAAGATAATGCTGACATACTGGAAAGCCAAAGGTATGTATGTGAGGCTTAGCCACACGCACTGGTATATTTGCCATTTCCCCCATTTCCCCAGACACAAGAGGATAGCATCCACTCCATCATGATCAGGCATGGCGATAATTTATACTCTCTGTCATACACTACACTGGCCTCGTGCGGGGGAAGTGTGAGGTTTACCGTTGGTGCACTCGACCGCTAGTCAAAACTTCTACGTACGTGATCATATTTTTGTCTAACTAGAACTTATGGACTTCGGACACCCTACTGAATCAAGAAGTATTATTGTAGGTAAACACCGCCGGTCACGTATCAAATTTCAGTCATTGGTAGGTTTTTCTGTGCTTTCGTTATAAAGCGTGGGCGTGTGTCTGACCAGACGACATTGACCACAGCCGAAAATGAACGATTTTCAGCATATCGATGACAGGTATGATTACTGATGTCCAGTCATTTTTTGATGGCGAGATATCGTACTATATTGTCACCAAATGTAGGGTTATTACTATTTCAAGTTAACAAAAAAATTTAACATTTTTGCGGCGAGAGGTGCATTTAGGTGTTGGTGGACAGTCCATGGTAGGTATTAGCATCGAATTATAGTGTGAGGAAATGAGCACAAAATGAACACGTGGAACTTACTACCTACCTCATGTATCACTGACTCATTCATCTCTCGATTCCTTTCACTTGTGTGTGTTTAAGAGGAATATGAACCATTAATAGTTTATTCTCTGTCTGTCTGATATTACGACAGTCCATGGTATCATCATCGGATCGATCGACAGTCCATGGTAGGTCAAAATACGGTCAGTCCGAACTGACGTGAACCGTGTAACCTTGGTCAATGATTCGCCAAATGGACTGTTGCCAAGACAAATGGTAGCTACCATGGACTGTCGACATATCTGATATACTATCATATGTTGCCTCATTATAACATTGCAGCTGTTATCCGGCTTCAATGTGAAGTGATCCAATCTACAGTTCATGGTCGCATGACAAATGGACTGGTACATTCACCTACAATCATACTTGTCGATTCAGTAGGGTGTCGGAAGGCTGCCGTTATGCGTGCATTTTATGGCTTTGATGTTTGAGGGTAATCTGCAGAAATACATAGTTTTTCCTATTTCACAAAATTGGGTCATGTGTATAGTGCTGTGTTATGTATAATGCTTTATTTACCTTTGTCAGTCTGAGTCATAACAGAAAAAAATGTACAAAGTACATACTTTAATAAGTAAAACTAATTTGCTGTTTCAGAGAAAATTTTAATGAAAGCAGAGCGTTTGAAGTCCACCGACATTGAAACTACTGATTTAGCTAGGAGCCTTAAACATTCAGTACTCAGCATGAAAAGTAATCTCGAGTGAGATCCGGTGGCAAGTTAACCACATACAAAATTTGAAAAGGATCCGTTCAGGTTTTCAAAAGTTACTGTCGGAGTCTAGCGGATCACCGTTAAAAACAAGCCCAAGAGAGATCTTGCGGTGGACGAGTGAGTGAATATGATTTAACGTCGCTTTCAACCCTATTTCAGTCATATCACGATGTTTGGTTCCTATTCCTCTTCATACCCGGAAACCACACAGGAAGGGTCCTATTCTCCATGGGCGCCCCAGTTAGTCGTCTCTTACGACAAGCTCTCTGAGGAACTGAGACATATTCTTATAATGATCTGGAGTGTGGATACACGGACGGACCCCAATACTATATTCACCCATTTAGCCCTTCGGGGGACAGTTATAGAGGAAAAACATAATGAATGTATCGCTGCAGTTCAAGTTGAGGAAAGTTTTGTCATACGATTCGAGCACCCTATGCAATGTATTGCTTAAATAATGGTTACATGGATGATGTGTAATAATATTTGATAAAAACTGGATATTATGAAATGATGAAATTTTAAAGAAAATCTTGACCTAAAATAGGACCTTTTGTACCATTGACAAAGTTCACAAATGTTTTAAGCATCTTCCCTACTGAAATATTTACTGGTTTTGCATATTATCAAATAAGTCTGACCTGCAGTTCCAGGTTGCTGTTGTCTGCTATAAAAATGAATAAAATATTTTTTTCTCCAAGTTTTTCTGGTTATTTGCAACAACAACAGTTTCACACTGGCAGATATAAAAACGAACTAAACATTTTTCCTTTTCTGGTGAAACTGTTGCCTGTGGTATGCAACATATTGATATTTATGTATTCCTAAACATAAGCAAACGAATAGCATTGCGGAAACATAGCACCATGTGATTTTGTCTTGCAGCAGCAGTGAAAAATACCCATCGAGTTAAGAGTGGATTAACAGATTTTTTGTAAATCGTCCGTTCAGTCAACGTGTGCACAATCCTTCAAAAAACAGGAAATGAACATGAGGGTGAGACTAGCAAAACCCCTCGTCTTCCCCCGAGCAATTGAGAAATATGCTGAGAAAGTGCAATATATATTATGGTTACAGGGGCTGATCTAAACTTTTAGTTTCGGCACCTATACATGGTGCAGACTGTGATAAGTTATAATGAAATAGGCCATGATGTGGGATTGTCGAAGCCTACGGAAGCTGTGGGAGTACTAAATGGTCTAAATACAGCCGGATATCTAATTCATATTTGGCAAAAGTACTTGCATTAGTTTTGTTTTCAGCCTGCTCATTTGTTTTTGGGGGGGGAGGGGCGCCCAAACTCATCATAATGGGGTCAACAACAGCCTGGGTCAGGCCTGGGCTACATTACATACCCAAGTAGTTGTTTTGACGGCCACGGAGGACGAGCTGCACGTGTTTCTTACCTGGAGAGTCGTCGTGAAGTTGTGTAGCCACGGGTCGTGTCTATAGACGGGTCGCAGCAGCCTTGAGGGTTGAGACGCCGTGCTGTACTGACCTGTGTGGGAAGCAAACTGGTGAGCTGACAAGTTAGGGTCAGGCTCCGACGACTTGGGGTGCAGAAGACGACGGGCTGCCACATCCGTGGAGAGGCTCCAACGACTGGGGGTATATATTAAGAGAGCGTTACAGCCGTAAGGTTCCGACGACTTGGGGTGCAGAAGACGACGGGCTGCCACATCCGTGGAGAGGCTCCAACGACTGGATGTCGTGTATTGAGAGAGCGTTACAGCCGTAACGTTCCAACGACGGAAGAAGACGACTTGCGACCGGGTCGCAGAAGGTCGCAGACGGGTTGCGACCGGGTCGCAGAGGCTTGCGACCGGGTCGCAGAGGGTCGCAAATACAGTTATCGTGTGGGGAAAGGGCTAGCAACCAGGCCGCCCTTGATTACGTGTGACGGGAGAGGTGAAGGGCCAGCAGCCAGGCCGCCCTTATACCCAGAAGAGAAGGGCCAGCAACCAGGCCGCCCTTATCGCGTACCCATACATATTTAAAGCATAACTGTAACTGTAAAATTATATGCACACACTCTCTTATATTATTTGTATATAACATCAAGTTTATTTGCATACACTCTCCTAGTGTCTGTACATATATGTAAATATTATTCTACTGCATAACGTTACATCTCCTTAGACATTCTGTCTAAGCCACGCGGTTCTACGCTATTATCTGTAATCGCGTATACTATTTGTGCAGAATATACCATAATAGACCTTTACATCAGCGTCAGTCATCCTTGTAGGGTTGTGATCATCTCTTCGATCCCCGGATCTCTACTAGTGAAGGGGTTAACTACGGTGACGGCCAGAATGCCAGTGGGCAATCCCGGTTATTGATTCGTTTTTGCGTAAACACCACGACTGGTCCTGCTCGTACACGTTACACGTAGAAAACTGGTGGCCGCTGTGGGATCTGGCCTGATCTACATCAGAGAACAACCGACTACAAGAGATGGACAGCACCGTCGTGCTGACAACGCCATTACCCATGAGTTCCCTAGCAACACCGAGGCGTCCGGACATAGCTGGCCTACGAGCTATCCTACAGGGGAGAGAGCGATTGAGGATGGGGTTCCCTGGTTCAGCGACATTGGGGACGACAGAAGATGTGAGTCCTGTAAATGCACCGTCCGTGCTGTCAGCGCCCACCATCGTCGAGACCGAGACTTCGTCGACCATCCGTGTGCTATTAGAGGGCCTCAAAAGCTTACAGGCACAGATACAGACGATGCAGGCAACCTTCAACCAGACGACGATGGGAGCCCCAGCGCACACGTCCACGCCCGTGGAGGGTACTGCCAGAACCCCCATAGACCGACCTATACGGGAACAGACGGTTTGCAACCGGGTCGCTGAAGGTCGCGACCGGGTCGCAGAGGGTCGGCATTCAGCGGCTGATACCAGTGGGCAGGCCATAGCCACGACTAGCCCCATTTCCCGTAAGACGTTGGTTAAAGCTTCGACCCACGATGGAAGTACGCCCTGGAGAGACCACCTGGTCCATTTTGAACATTGCGCAGCCTTAAACCGGTGGACGCCAGAAGAGAAGGGACAGCACTTGACCGTATCCCTGCGGGGGCCAGCACAACAGGTTCTCTCCAGTCTGAAGGTGAAACCAGGGGAGGCAAATTTCATCTGCCTACGTGATGCCTTGGAGAGACGCTTCGCCCCGCCTAACCAAACAGAATTGTATAAGTCCAAGCTGAAGTCAAGGCGACGACAGAGGGGAGAAGGTCTACCCGAACTGGGCCAAGCTCTTGCGAGACTCAACCAGATGGCCTACCCAGACGCCGGTGATGAGGTCCAAGACACCCTGGCCCGTGACCAATTCTTTGAGGCAATTGGGGAGGACCTACGGTTTAAAGTCTAGCAGTGCCGCCCGAAGTCCCTAGATGAGGCTGTACATGTCGCAGTGAAATTCGAGGCCTTCCAGGACGCCCAGCGTCGACGTCCCGATCCCACGGCAAGAGCCGCTGCAGGAGACGACATACCGGCTGACGTTCCTGAGAATGATGAGGACGAGCAGGCCCGACTTCGAGCAGAGATTGCTACCCTGATGGAAGAATATAAGAGGCGCTTTCCGAGACCGGGATTCTCAAGGCGGGGATAGAGGACGGGACGACAACCACGCCGGGGATGTTGGAGGTGCGGAGAGGACGACCTCTTTAGGGCGGCGTGCCCTAGACGTTCACCCTCTCCGCCACCGAGACGATCGTCCGGGTCCGGGAACCCACCAAAGCCCCAGGGACCGAAGCCTGCGCTTCATAACCAGGGGGAAGCAGGGATATACCTACCCGCGTCTATCGGGCCGGTGAAGGTGATGTGCTGTGTGGTCTCCGGAGCATCTATCTCCTTGATCAGCCGCCGAATATGGGAACAGCTTGACCCAGATGTGAAACCAGTCCTTTGCGACTCCCGGTACCAGTCCATCAAGGTAGCTGACGGTTCCCATATGCCTTTACTCGGAGAGGGAGACTTCAGGATATCAATCCGAGGGACGGTTTGGAAGCACACGCTGGTAGTGGGAGATTTGTCCATCGACTCCATCCTGGGGTATGATTTCCTGTATCGCCACGGCTGTATACTGGACGCGAGAGGCCACCGATTGAAGCTGGGACTCAAGTACCTGCAACGCGAGGTTGTAGGAAGTTTCGATTGTTATCGTTTGGCCCTGGCTGAGACTGTCACCATACCGCCTAGAACCCAGATGCTTGCCCGGGCCAGGGTGGAAGACGCACCACTGGGAGAAATTGGACTAGTAGAGGGGGAGCTCGCATTTACCGAGAAGACCGGCCTAGTCCTGGCGAGAACGCTTTCTCGAGTTGCATCTGATGGTGGTGTGCCTATTCGTATGCTGGACGCTTCCGATGAGTCCACAGTTATTCACGCTGGTATCTTCTGTGGTAGTATGTCCACATTAGGTGATGTTCCGGAAAAGCCTACAGAGTCGAAGGCGCGGACGACGATCCTGCCAGCATATATGCAGCCTCTGTTGGAGAAGTCCAAGGACGGCCTGAATACAGCCCAGCTGAGGGAAGTTGAACAAATGCTGAGTCGACACGCTGGTTTGTTTGCTGCCGATGACGATGACCTTGGCCGTACGACCAAGGTGCAGCATCAGAAAAAGACGGGGAATGCACCCCCGATTCGTATTCCACCTAGAAGGCCGCCCCTTCATGCCCGATGGGAGATTGACAAGCAGGTTGACGAGATGTTACGACGAGGTGTGGTAGAGCCCTCCGAGAGACCGTGGTCGGCCCCTGTCGTCCTGGTGAAGAAGAATGACGATAAATCTCGATTCTGCGTTGATTATCGGGCCCTGAATGACGTCACAGAGAAAGACGCATATCCTCTGCCGAGGATCGATGACAGTCTTGACGCACTGAACGGGGCACAGTGGTGGTCTACCCTCGACTTGATGTCCGGATACTGGCAAGTTGAATTGGCGCCTGAAGACCGATGCAAGTCCGCGTTTGCGACCAGGAAAGGCCTTTACCAGTTTCGCGTTATGCCGTTCGGGCTGTGCAATGCCCCGGGAACCTTCCAACACCTGATGGAAGCGGTATTGGCCGGTCTGCACTACAAGACTTCCCGTGTTCGGGAAAACGTTTACTGAGATGCTTGCCAACTTGGAGATGGTGTGCCAGAGACTACAACTTCACGGGCTTAAGTTGAAACCCTCCAAGTTTGTCATTGGCGCCCGAAAAGTCACCTACCTGGGACACGTCGTGTCCGGCGTTGGTATCGAGACGGAGCCGGAGAAAGTCCAGGCTGTGAGAGACTGGCCCACCCCAGTCTCCCAGACCCAGGTACGGAGTTTCCTCGGATTATGTAGCTATTATCGGAGGTTCGTCAAAGACTTTGCGACCGTGGCAAGCGCCCCTGCATCAACTTACTCAGAAGGAGACGAGCTTTGTGTGGACCGACGATTGTCAGATCGCATTTGAGACCTTGAAGGAGAAGATGATGGCGGCGCCCATCCTGACGATGCCTGACATGTCTAAACCGTTTATCCTGGACACGGATGCAAGCGGTTGGGGTATCGGAGCCGTTTTGTCTCAAGAGGTCGACGGACAGGAGAGAGTGTTGGCCTATGGCAGCAGGGTACTACCAAGGCTGAGAAGGCATATTGCGTGACCAGACGCGAACTCCTGGCGGTGGTCCACTTCGTTAAGTCGTTCCGGCATTACCTCTACGGGAAGAAATTTCTACTGCGCACCGACCACGGGTCCTTGAGGTGGCTCATGAGGTTCAAAGAGCCGGGGGATCAACTCGCAAGATGGATGCAAGCCCTGTCGACATATCAATTTGACATCGTCCACCGACCGGGCCGTAAGCATCAAAATGCTGACGCGCTGAGCAGACGTCCGTGTAAGCAGTGTGGTCGTTCCTCCGAGACCGAAGACGGAGAGACTGCGGCGGCCAGAGCTGTGACCATATCTCCACCCAACGAGGACTTTGCAGCGGCCCAGGCTGCAGACCCCGAGCTACTTCCGGTGATTGAGTGGGTGAAGGCTGGTACCAGGCCTCGGTGGGACCTAGTTTGCCAACGCAGTGGGGTAACGAAAGCGCTGTGGGGAGCCTACGACGCCTTGGCCCTGGAAGGAGACCTCCTGGTGTGACGTTGGTATGACGTGCGAGGCCGGGAGAAGGCTAAGTTACTGGTGGTCCCGAGGGCCCTTCACAAGAGGATACTCAAGGAATGTCATGACAGCCCGACTGGAGGACACCTCGGTGTGTTCAAGACATTAAAGAAGGTGCGACAAACGTACACCTGGGTCGGCCAGCAGCGTGACGTTCGACAGTGGTGTCGAAGCTGCGACACGTGCAGTCGGAGGAAGCAGGCCGGGAAGAAACCCCGAGGACAACACCGCGGGATGATGACGGGATGCCCCGGAGAACGTAGCGCCGTGGACCTGCTGGGCCCTCTTTCCCTGACGACGAGAGGAAATCTGCATATTGTGGTCATCTGTGACTACTTCACGAAGTGGGTCGAGGCTGCTGCGCTTCCGGACCAAGAAGAGGAGACGGTGGCCCAGACCGTGATTGATTTGTACGTCAGCCGATTCGGTGCCCCCTCCCTGATACACTCGGACAAGGGGCGGAACTTTGAGAGCAAAGTGTTTGAGGGGATGTGTCGGATCCTCGGCATGAAGAAGACACGGACGACGGCGTACCATCCGCAGTCTAACGGCCAAGTTGAAAGGTTCAACAGAACCCTGGGTCAGATGCTTCATGCTAGTGCCGCCCGCCACCCAGACGATTGGGATGTATATATTCCACTGACACTGATGGCGTACCGTGCAGCAGCACACGAGACAACGGGGTATACGCCGAATATAATGACGTTTGGCCGGGAGGTGACTCTACCAGCTCACCTGACAGTTGGAGCTCCCCTAAGTGAGAGAACGGAGCCAGTGCCATGGGTCGGGGACCTTCGTGACCACTTAGTCGACGCCCACGAAGATGCGAGGGAAAATAGTGGGAAGGCCCTGAGACGGCAGAAGCGTCTGTACAACCTGAAGGCCAAGACCCAACGATTCGACCCCGGGGACCAGGTCTATATGCATACCGTAGTGACCCGGCCAGGGCAGATTCGGAAGCTTCGAGATCGGTGGCTGGGACCATTTGTGGTGGAGGCGGCGTTGTCGGACGTTACCTACCGGATCCGGAGTGACGACGGGAGGCGACAGGTCGTACACGTCGACCGGATCAAACCGTGTTATCCGCGGCTGGACGTGGAGGGTGACGATACAGCGTCAGAGAGCGGCAGTGATGACGGCGGCGACCAGCAGGGGCCGGAACCGGCCCACGCAGAGCCTCACGCCCTGACCCACCCGGTAGCCGTGCAGCCACCCATAGGCCAGCCCCAGACGAGCCGTAGTGGACGCGTCATCCGACAGTCGCCCTGGCAGGCCGGATTTGAGTTAGAGCCGCGGGGGACGCCGGATAGCGAGTTGGAAGACGCGCCCGAGGAAGTGGCCAAGGGTGAGGCAGCCCCCACACACGCGACGACGACCCGCGGTCGGCGAGTGGTCAGGCCTCGCATGTTGCACGACTACGTGCTGACGTCCCAGCCCGTGCACCGTTAAAGGGGGAAGCCCGACCCCTCCAACTAAGCATACAGCCCAGCTGACCTAATGTCGTGGTGGCCCGGCCAGACCGCCGGATGGCGGCCGCCTTGTAATTTCGCCGGCCCTGATGGCCAGTAATTGGCGAGGATTTTTTTTGTTTAGATTGATTCGAACTGTACAACTGGAACTGTAGAACAGGAACGACCATGACGAGGACGTCATGATTTGGAAAGGCGGGGGCAGTGTAACGGTCAACCGTTTGTGTAGAGAACGGTTTGAATATGGAGTGTTACCCAGAATGGAATGGGGGGAACGAACTTGACATGTATCGTCAGCGAGAAACAAGCCAGTGTACGGAAATGGAGTCCCCTGTATTTCTCGCTTACCAGAGCAAGATAGAAGATGACAATTACGTGAAATATTCTCTACAGGTTCTAGATTGGGATGCCATTCTAGTTTATGGATTATGAACTGTAATTTCGCTGTGAGAGACGATCTTTCATCCTGAGGAAGAACGATGCAAATTCTTTATCAGGCATTAGGTGGCTGGACATACAAGACGAATGGAATTGCAGAGCTAGCCTGATGTGTCAGGTCCTGGTCACCATCTCCGCACATGAATCCGAAGGATCTTCCAACTTTTCTTCAGTTGGATATGCTGGCTGTATCCTGCTGAAGCAGAGAAATCAGCAATTGTCACTGGTCCACCATGCTGTTGGACTGACTCTGGATGCTGGAGGGACAACTAATGAGGTTACAGCTTTTCATAGGTCTTTATGACAAAAGAATACATTATTCAAAGAGCCTGTCTGTTAAGGGATCCAAGAATTCAGCTCATTGGGGAGGCTTTTTGCTCTCTGCCCTATCTCTCAACCGGGGAGATTATTTAGAACTGATGATTACTTAGAGCTATTATTTAGAACTGATGATTACGATTTCATGCAATCGTATTGCCTTTTAATGCTATTGTTAGCCGGCGATGTTCAACCCAACCCAATACCGGTCAGATGTCCGTGCTTGACCTGCTTTAAACCTGTCCGACGAAATCAGCATACTTTACACTGTGATCAGTGTGGCCGCTGGACGCATACGAAATGCATGGCCATGACAGTCAATGTTCGTGAAATAGTGAAAAAACATGGATCTGTTTGGCTCCACATTTTGATTTGCCGTCTGATCTACAAGAAACTGAAACGGAATCTAATACGCCCAGACTTAGATTTGACAGACCTGTGAAAAAAGGAGTGATTATCTGAAATCTGTATATAAATAGTCTTGCCGACGATACCCATGCTGACAGTCTCTCTATTCTTCTTGAAAACAATCCCGTTGATGTCATCATTATTTCTGAAACTAAATTGTCATCAGATTTTGAATATCAATTCCTGGATATAGAATAGTAGAGCTTGATGGCAGAACTAGACGAGGGGGCTCAACCTTCTTCAAACTAGGAAAATTAATATAGGGGGAATATACAGACAACCAAAATCCAGCTTACCGGACTTCTTTGATATGTATACCTCAATCCTGGAAAATTTGACCCCAGAGAAACTCTGTGAGAGACGATCTTTCATTGCAGGCGAAACGTCTTCGTTCGCGAGGAAAGTTCCTGTGAGGATTTTTCGGGTGCGGAGAGTGCACACACTATATATATAGAGGTGCAGACATTTCAAGCGGGGGCAGACCAAAAAGACAGATCTGGAGAAAGCACGCCAGAGGTAATAGAGTCAATCTCTCCTACCGTTATTCAGCGACATATCGTGCAGCCCGTGAGGTCGCAGACGCCCTGCGACCGGGTCGCAGAAGGTCGCAGAAAAGTCGCAGACTGTCGCAGAGACGCTGTACGGGTGTGAAAGAGACCACAAAGATTACAGACAGTACAGAGAAAACAAGGCACAGCAAAGACGGACTTCTTCTCCCGAGAAACGTCGATAAACCGTGGAATCTGAGAGACTTGCGATCGGGTCGCAGAAGGTCGCAGACGGATTGCGACCGGGTCACAGAGGCTTGCGACCGGGTCGCAGAGTGTCGCCATCAGCAGTTTACAGACAGTAATGATGCTATATCGGTACCAGATGAAATGATAACACAATATATACCCAAGTAGTTGTTCTGACGGCCACGGAGGACGAGCTGCACGTGTTTCTTACCTGGAGAGTCATCGTGAAGTTGTGTAGCCACGGGTCGTGTCTATAGACGGGTCGCAGCAGCCTTGAGGGTTGAGACGCCGTACTGTACTGACCTGTGTGGGAAGCAAACTGGTGAGCTGACAAGTTAGGGTCAGGCTCCGACGACTGGGGGTGAAGAAGACGACGGGCTGCCACATCCGTGGAGAGGCTCCAACGACTGGGGGTATATATTAAGAGAGCGTTACAGCCGTAAGGTTCCGACGACTTGGGGTGCAGAAGACGACGGGCTGCCACATCCGTGGAGAGGCTCCAACGACTGGATGTCGTGTATTGAGAGAGCGTTACAGCCGTAACGTTCCAACGACGGAAGAAGACGACTTGCGACCGGGACGCAGAAGGTCGCAGACGGGTTGCGACCGGGTCGCAGAGGCTTGCGACCGGGTCGCAGAGGGTCGCAAATACAGTTATCGTGTGGGGAAAGGGCTAGCAACCAGGCCGCCCTTGATTATGTGTGACGGGAGAGGTGAAGGGCCAGCAGCCAGGCCGCCCTTATACCCAGAAGAGAAGGGCCAGCAACCAGGCCGCCCTTATCGCGTACCCATACATATTTAAAGCATAACTGTAACTGTAAAATTATATGCACACGCTCTCTTATATTATTTGTATATAACATTAAATTTATTTGCATACACTCCCCTAGTGTCTGTACATATATGTAAATATTATTCTACTGCATAACGGTACATCTCCTTAGACATTCTGTCTAAGCCACGCGGTTCTACGCTATTATCTGTAATCGCGTATACTATTCGTGCAGAATATACCATAATAGACCTTTACATCAGCGTCAGTCATCCTTGTAGGGTTGTGATCATCTCTTCGATCCCCGGATCTCTACTAGTGAAGGGTTTAACTACGGTGACGGCCAGAATGCCAGTGGGCAATCCCGGTTATTGATTCGTTTTTGCGTAAACACCACGACTGGTCCTGCTCGTACACGTTACAGTAGGATGATTTTTGAGAGCCTGGGAGGGGGAGGGGGGAGCTCATCTCTCAAACATAGCTGTTTATCTTCCATATCATTCTACAGTATGGAAAATATCATTTGTTGAAGATGTTGGTTTCACTGTTCAACTGCCAAAAATTTAGGCCATGACTTTTTGGGGTCTTCCCATTTGGAGGGGGGAGGGGGGTTGACATGCAACACACATCTGATTTGTAAGGGGTATTGCAGTGGAACTTCTATTATAGTCTGTGAGAGATAGGGTAATAATGTAAAATACAGTTAAAGGACATCTCTCTCAATCAAGTTGTCAACACAATGGTACCAGTGGGGTATCGCCTGTTGTTTTGAGAAAGTTCAACTCAGCCAATTATTGCCTTTTTTCGACAAAACTGCAGGGTGCAATGTCTTGTTAAGTAGGCCTGTCATATTTAACGGCAGGTTGCGCAAATAATCAAGTAGGCCCGTCATATTTAAAAGCAGGTTTCGCAAATAATCTAACTTATTTAACTGTCAATCCATCAGGGTTAATATATGATTCTCTTTGAGATCATAATAATTCTTTTAATAATGTAGTCTTTTGTTGTATCATTTTCCGATCAGCATTAACTATCCCAGCCAGACTGTAACGAGGAATATGTATGTATGAGAGGAATTGACACTGTGCTGTGCAGTCTCCAAGGGGAATGTGAAAAGTGCAGTAAATGTTCTTTTCGAAAAAAGCCGAAGGAAAAGCGAGAATAGATATTCTATTGAGATATTTGGCAACAGAATGTCAGGGACTCTGTAGAAAAAAAATCCCAGCATCCTGAGGAAGAACGATGCAAAATCTTTATCAGGCATTAGGTGGCTGGACATACACGACGAATGGAATTGCAGAGCTAGCCTGATGTGTCAGGTCCTGGTCACCATCTCCGCACATGAATCCGAAGGATCTTCCAACTTTTCTTCAGTTGGATATGCTGGCTGTATCCTGCTGAAGCAGAGAAATCAGCAATTGTCACTGGTCCACCATGCTGTTGGACTGACTCTGGATGCTGGAGGGACAACTAATGAGGTTACAGCTTTTCACAGGTCTTTATGACAAAATAATACATTATTCAAAGAGCCTGTCTGTTAAGGGATCCAAGAATTCAGCTGATTGGGGAGGCTTTTTGCTCTCTGCCCTATCTCGCAACCTGGGAGATTATTTAGAACTGATGATTACTTAGAGCTATTTATTTAGAACTGATGATTACGGTTTCATACAATCGTATTGCCTTTTAATGCTATTGTTAGCCGGCGATGTTCAACCCAACCCAGTACCGGTCATATGTCCGTGCTTGACCTGCTTTAAATCTGTCCGACGAAATCAGCATGCTTTACACTGTGATCAGTGTGGCCGCTGGACGCATACGAAATGCATGGACATGACAGTCAATGTTCGTTCAAATAGTGAAAAAACATGGATCTGTTTGGCTCCACATTTTGATTTGCCGTCTGATCCACAAGAAACTGAAACGGAATCTAATACGCCCAGACTTAGATTCGACAGACCTGTGAAAAAAGGAGTGATTATCTGAAATCTGTAAATAAATAGTCTTGCCGACGATACCCATGCTGACAGTCTCTCTATTCTTCTTGAAAACAATCCCGTTGATGTCATCATTATTTCTGAAACTACATTGTCATCAGACTTTGAAATATCAATTCCTGGATATAGAATAGTAGAGCTTGATGACAGAACTCGACGAAAATTAATATAGGGGGAATATACAGACAACCAAAATCCAGCTTACCGGACCTCTTTGATATGTATACCCCAATCCTGGAAAATTTGACCCCAGAGACTGAAACAATTATTCTAGGAGATCTTAATTTGTATGTCTTGTCTGTGAAGTCATGTGAAGCAGTCAGTATGTCGGCACCTCTTCCCACTTCCCTTATATGTGTTGTAATTCTGGATATTTCGAAAGACAGGGGTTTTACACAACTTATCAAAGATGCGACTCGTGTTACACCCACATCTCAATCCTGTATAGACCTCATGTTTGTGAGCGATCCCAGTAAAATAATGAAATCCGAAGTGTTCGAAGTGGGTATATCCGACCACTATCTGCAGTACTGTGTTAGAAAAGGCGCATTGCCTAAGATTCCACCAAAAATCATAAATATCAGATGCATGAAACATTTCGATGAACAGAAATTCATAAAGGATATACGCGAAGCGCCATGGTGTTGAATGTTTTCGACGACATCCAGGATGCATGGAATTACTTTCAAAATCTACTGAACTTCGTCTGTGATATCCATGATCCACTTCGTCAGCGGAAGGTCAAAGGCCAACCTGCACCATGGATAACTGACGAAATTTTCTTTTAATAAGAAAAGAAAGACGACCAAATGCGCTTTTGGCAACGACCAGTACAAAGTTTATAGAAATAAAGTGAACATTGAACTCCGATCAGCGAAGAAGGCCTATTTTGAAACTAAACTCATTGAATCCATGGATGACTCTAGGAAGCTATGGACTAATTTGAAACGTGTCCTTCCTTCGAAATCTAAAGCAGAAACTGTTGAACTTCAATTCAATGACGAAACTGTAAGAGACAAGAAAAGTATGGCAGATGTTTTCAATAAGTTTTTTTAGCACAATAGGAGCTAAATTGCAGAAAAATTCTCACCTACAGTTACTGTCAATCTGCCAAATTTTTAGAATGTTCCAAAATTGAAATTTAAGGAGATAAACTCATGCCTTGTAAAAAAAGGTTATCAGAAAATTCAGTTCTAAAAGGTCTTGTGATTTGGACCAAATTTACTCTTTGTTTTTAAAATTGGCTTCAGAAGAAATCAGCCAACCTTTAGCTCATCTCTTTAACATGTCTTTCAAACATGGTAAAATTCCACACCAATGGAAAGTGGCCAAGGTCACTCCAGTTCAGAAAGACGGTGACCTTCCAGACCCAGCAATTATAGGCCCATATCTGTCATTTTAAATGTCATGAAAATTGTTGAGAAAATTTTACACATGCAGTTATACGCCCATGTTTTCTCCAGCAATTTACTGAATGTTCATCAGTCGGGACACTGTGCGTCCTGATATCCTTCTTAACAAGCTGTCAAGCTTTGGCGTAAATGGCGTCGAGCTAAAATGGTTATCTGATTATCTGGTTAAATCCCAGCTTGTAAATTCTAAATGATGTTTATCAGAATCTGTGAGTGTGAATTATGGAGTGCCTCAAGGATCTATCCTTGGCACCCTGCTCTTTAGCCTATATAAATGACTTACCTGATGTACTAACGGACTCAAAAGTTGTTCTATATGCTGGTGATACAGCTATATTTTATTCAAATGAATGAGCTGTCCAGATTAATCAGACGTTGTCGCGAGATCTGGAAAACGTGTCTATTTGGCTTAGAAAAACTATTTAACTTTAAACGTTTCAAAAACAAAATATGTGTTGTATGGTACACGGCAACGACTAGCTAGAGTATCCAAGCTTGGTGTTAAAGTAAATAGTAACCAAATAGAATAAGTTGAAGTTTTCAAGTACCTAGGCGTATATATGGACTCTTGTTTGACTTATAAGGAGCATGTTAGCAAAATATGCTCAAAAATCTCACAGCGTCTCCGGGTACTCAGTAGGACTCGGAAGTATATATCACAGGACAGTACTAAGTTACTATTTACATGATATTTCCTTTGTTCGGTTATTGTGATTATTGTGATTGGTCAAACTGTAGCATAACACCACGCCAAAGCTTACAAGTCCTTCAAAACAAATGCTGACAAATGCTTCATGGCTGCTGACATGATGTCCGAGTTGCCTTGAACGGATATACAGACGAGACAGGAACGGCATCTACAGGAAATGGTTTTAAGTGTAAAAATAAGATAGTTGCTTTTTATATGTGTAATTATTTTAATCTAAATTGTAGTATTCATTCGTATGAGACAAGACAACGAAGCAATATACATTTAACTTCATGTGTCTCTGAAAGTAAAGAGAAAACGTTTCCGTATCGTGGAGCAGCCCTGTACAACAGTTTATCTAATGAAATGAAACTATGTAAATCTTTATCTAGTTTTAAACATAAATTATATGTGAAATCGAACTCCGGGTAAATGCGCACTGCTATTAATAAAATGTACAAATAACTGCTGAAAGCAGTGAAACTAGTTAGCAAAATCAATCAGTCCGAGTTAGTCATGACTTTTTTCTAATACTATATTTACCATACACAAAGGCAGTTTTTACTGTGATCATTTAATCTATATATATATATATATATAAGACCACCGTAACCATTTGTGTAAAACACACATGCATAAATAGAACCGCATTCATATTAAATTTAATAAACGATGCTTTGATAAACTGCTGAAAGCAGTGAAACTAGTTAGCGAAATCAATCAGTCCGAGTTTGTCATGACTTTTTTCTAGTACTATATTTACCATACACAAAGGCAGTTTATACTGTGATCATTTAGTCTATATATATATATATATATATATATATATATATATATATATATATATATATATATATTAACAAGATATTTATGTGTGTATATGCTACTATATATTCTTATTCTGTATATATGTTTTATTGTTTTATTGTTAATATGTCTGTGAGGTGTGTGATGCAGGGCCGTCCTGAAAATCAGCCATATGTAGATTGAGGATGTATTTTTACCCTGGATAAATAAATTTTATCTATCTATCGTCCATTAAAGAATATCCGCGCCCATAATCCAAAGATCTATTCCAAATTCCATGCAACAGTATTAGCACCAAATTCAAAAAGACAATCATAGTATACATAAACATAGGCTAGTTTTCTGCAAGAGAGAAGCGGTCAACAGTTTTCAAAGATGTCGGCAAGACATCATGATGTTCCAAAAATATCAAATCCGTATCGCTGATCAGTATTCTTAATCCAAAATTTTTGTCGTAAATCCGTCATCTAGAGAATGATCTATCTCAGTCACGTTTTGATTGTGACTGTTCATATGAGCACCATGAGGATTTTGAAGTACATGGGTTCATATGGCTCCAAGCCCAGGATTAAGCGGAATTAGACAAAAGTAATACGAAACGTAAAGCCATAGATCTTGCACGCTAGTTCGTATTTTGCTATCAGCATGCGATATGTATCGCCAAATTTGAGAAACTTTGGGGTGCAGTCCACAGTAGACCCCTCGTTGCTGGACATAAACCCTTGGTATAGCCATTCCGTCTTTCTGAGATGCCAAACCATCCAGAAAACCCATATAAAAGTATATATTTTCTTCATGGGAATGCTCATACCATTAATTCAGCATCTGTATAGTCCTGCTTGGCAACATATGTTGCGTAGTTGTAGTTGTTCTATGTTTCACTTGAAATTTTCTAAATATTCTGCCCGACATTCGAAAGATCTGAAAGCGTATATTAAAATGGTATAACACTGAACAATTTGAGCGAAAATGACAAGGCAAATGGCTTATTACAAGTCAGCAGAGCGTATCATACGTCAGAGTATATTTTTACTGTATATAAGGTATTGCATATAGGGTGCAGTCCACAGTAGACCCCTCGTTGCTGGAAATAAACCCTTGGTATTGCCCTTCCGTCTTTCGGAGATGCCAAACCATCCAGAAAACCCATATAAAAGTATATATTTTCTTCATGGTAATGCTCATACCATTAATTCAGCATACAAGCCAGTTATGCAAATTCAACCCGGGATAAATTTTCTTTCCTCGGAACGTACTCCATATTTTCTGGGAAATCTATTAAAATGACCCAATATACGCCATATTTCGTTCATTTCCTGGAAAAATCTTGACAATCGATTTCAATAAGATTTCGTCTCAGTGTTCCCGGTCTCGAGGCGAGATGAAAAAGCTATTCAACATATGGGGTCGACCAGGCCGTTTTTGTCACATATTCCATATGTAACATAACCCTATTTTTAAACACCTGAAAAACGTACGAAACTGAGGCTGACGAAGGTTGACTTCGCGGCCCGACTCGCCATATAGCTCAACCGAGCCACCCATCCGCATATATCATTTTGAAGGAATGGTAGTACCCAGAAGCTTGGTACTATAAATACTGGTTACCAAAAAGGGAAGGATAATTATCATGAGGTCAGATCCGGACGCTCTGCTGTATTAAAATTTTTGAGGGGGACCAATAATCCGAAACTATGGACTACTCCCTATATGACTAAGCTGTATTTTATGGAAAAGGTGTTGCTGGCGCATAATAGTCTGCGAGAGAATACGAGTACACTAGTATATCACACTTGCCATATAAGGGCATTTTCGCTGGATATCCGTTTCTCCCCTTTCCCCCTACCCCATCTTTGTTTTGGTGTGTTTTACCATCTGAAGTAGACATTTCGAGATAAAACCTCAAATATTATCGTAATAGCCATGACGATGGGTTCGCAGCAATTGTCCGAATTATAATCTCACTTTCTGGCTTCTAAGCCATATCAGATAGGCACGGAATATGTAAAAATAACTGGAATTATGGTCAAATTGATGTTAAATTTGTAGTTTCCTCCGTCTGGTAAATATCGAAAATTCTCTCAAAATCTTCAAAAATAATGGCTAAGACGCAAATAACTGTTACTTATTTAGAGTATTTAATATTGTCCGTGAGTTTTACGTTGGAAAATATCACGTTGAGTAATCAAATTGGTGTTGGTGTACGAGATAATGCATTTTATATGCCATAGTCGCCCCGTCCAAAGGGAGGTAAATCTGTATAGTCCTGCTTGGCAACATATGTTGTCGGCGTAGTTGTTCTATGTTTCACTTGAAATTTTCTAAATATTCTGCCCGACATTCGAAAGATCTGAAAGCGTACATTAAAATGGTATAACACTGAACAATTTGAGCGAAAATGACAAGGCAAATGGCTTATTACAAGTCAGCAGAGCGTATCATACGTCAGAGTATATTTTTACTGTATATAAGGTATTGCATATAGGGTGCAGTACACAGTAGACCCCTCGTTGCTGGAAATAAACCCTTGGTTTAGCCCTTCCGTCTTTCTGAGATGCCAAACCATCCAGAAAACCCATATAAAAGTATATATTTTCTTCATGGGAATGCTCATACTATTAATTCAGCATACAAGCCAGTTATGCAAATTCAACTCGGGATAAATTTTCTTCCCTCGGAACGTACTCCATATTTTCTGGGAAATCTATTAAAATGACCCAAAATACGCCATATTCCGTTCATTTCCTGGAAAAATCTTGACAATCGATTTCAATAAGATTTCGTCTCAGTGTTCCCCGTCTCGAGGCGAGATGAAAAAGCTATTCAAAATATGGGGTCGACCAGGCCGTTTTCTGTCACATATTCCATATGTAACATAACCGTATTTTTAAACACCTGAAAAACGTACGAAACTGAGGCTGACGAAGGTTGACTTCGCGGCCCGACTCGCCATATAGCTCAACCGAGCCACCCATCCGCATATATCATTTTGAAGGAATGGTAGTACCCAGAAGCTTGATACTATAAATACTGGTTACCAAAAAGGGAAGGATAATTATCATGTGATCAGATCCGGACGCTCTGCTGTATTAAAATTTTTGAGGGGGACCAATAATCCGAAACTATGGACTACTCCCTTTGAGTGGAGGCGCTTGGTGGTATAACCCTGTTTTTTTAAGTTTCTGCAACAATGTTTTGTGACGTTGATTAAAATTATAACGTTTAACACAGGATTTAGCAAAGGCTACTAGGCGAGACATATATACGCCATATGCAGGTCTCAAGGGATTATTACTGTTCAGAAAGGGATAGTTTACGATGTTGAAATTGTAATCATCTCTTTTGTCATAAAGTCGACGAGAGAGAAGGCCCGCTTCATTTTTATAGACATATAGGTCTAAATATGATGTGCCTGTAGCTCTCTCTGTAGTTTCCTTCAAATCCAGGGAAGGTGGATATATATCCTTCACTGCTTCATTTATATAGCGATTATCCACAGCGAGAAGATCGTCTATAGAGTTTGGTGAATGAGAAGGAACGGGCTTTGAATGAATCGGTTTTTGAAAGCGCCTGCAAATAGTCATATTCTTAAGAGAACAGGTATAGGTCAACGAATAGGGGTGCACAATTAGTACCCATTGAAATACCTATATGCTGTTGATATATTGTGTTGCCAAATTTCACATATTTTAAATGAGAAATTCAAGCAACTCTATAAGCAAAGAAACATCCCACAGAATTGTATACATTATATTTTCCCAATAAGCAAAGAAAATGGCATTTTGGGGTCAGGGGTCAGTGAATAAACAGGCTCTTTGTTTCCCAACATAGTGAAAATGGGCCATTGCAATATCTCTTTAGGGATGGTAAACTTATAGCTAGATGTAGGCCCTCCAAATTCACACTGCTATATCATGCAAGTCATAATTGACACATTCAGGTTGACTGGCGATCTTCTTTTTTTCAAGATCAAGTTCTAACTAGTGTTTTATGGTTTGAAAGATTATACATTTCAAAATTTCAAAGTTTCCAAATTCACACCCAGTATAATGGGTGACGCCGCACGTGCGTTTGAATCCCATCAGCCAAAGGGTATTTATTTATCTTTTTACCTTAACTGACATTGCTGAAGAAATTTCAATAAATTTGTGTCAAAGTGTTTCTGCAGGACAAATAGCCTAAAACTTCCCATTTGTGGGGGGGGGGGAGGGAGGTGTGAATATTACTGTTCATATGGAAACTAGTATTCATAATACATAATACATTGTATACATTTTATTTCCTCAGACTACGTCCATAATACAGCGAATGGGTGACTGTGTGTCCACGTCGAGCACTCTGAACAAGAAAAGGCAACTTGTGAAACGGCATGAAGGAAAAAAAGAAATGATAACCACTTATTAGTCAACATAAGTCCGCCATGCCACTACAGAGGTCCCGAATGCCATCCCAGAAAGATGCACGTCAGTCAGCGTCCTGAAATCAAGAAGACCGACTGCTAGGTGTTACCTCATATCTGCCTTTCAAGGATGACATACCTCTGGTCTCCATTCACAGGTAGGAGAAACATGCATGCTTCACCTCATGAAACTCAAATTTGTTTGCATGCAATGTGCCGACCTGTACACCAGGAGAGCCACTATACAGTTCTCCTGGAGACATCAAGCCACATACTGTGGGTGTGCAGACAGGTCACCCAATTCTTTATGCAGATTTGCATGGCCCTGCTATTGTAACTGCTTCTATATCTATGGGAAACGTACCTTACTACACACCTCCTTCACTGGGCCTTTACTCAAAAGAAGGTAGTAAAGTTCCTCATTATCCAGTTACACATGGAGAACAAACCAGAACTTACTTAGCTGCTACCTTACAGAGAGTGAATGCATTAAAGCCGGAACCATTTGAGATAATTGGAGACAATTTAGACCTCACCATTATGACAGCAGAGCGGCAGCGTAGCCGCTTGCACTGGTTCTTGAATGTGGCAGTGGAGAAAGAGGGCTACAATGCTACTCTGTTAGATGACATTTTATGAGCGCAGGATCATGTGTTCATATATTCACTTAGATTTAGACCCTTCCATAAGTGTATTTCTAAGTACATAGACCATCCCCATGTCAAAGAAGTTTCAAGTCCAATTACCTCGTGGTAAATTTGTTGCAACATAATGAAGGTTCAGATGAGGGTATATTTTAACATGCTGAAACATGTTCATGACAATTATGTTCCTCAGCATTATGTCATAAAACCAAATGTCATCGAAAAGCTTGTCTTTGGGGACGATGTTCTCACAAATGAGCGTGCACACAGGGCACAGGAAGCGATGATGAATGGTCGCTCTCATGGTCAGACGATGGGAGGGATAGTTCATCGTCCAGAAGGATTTCATCGTTTAAAGAATGAGCTGACGGTATAATCTGCATGTTGCATGATGTCAGTTTTATTATGTTTATTTGAATAGCTCCTGTTCTCTCCATCTGCGGCTGTTTATGAACACATTTTTTAGAATTCTGTAAGTTTATTACCTGTTAGATGTTGTTCAATAGTTTGCTGGCCTACAGAAACTATCAAGAATTGAATCTATCACATGTATGGTTCCATTTGTAAAAAAAATGCATTTCTCTCTTGTGAAGCTCAGTAGAAAGCTGTGTAGTGTGGTGTACCACTGCTATTACTATCATCTTATATCTCAAATGTTGGTCAGATATCTTTCAAGTATTTAACCCGACCAGGTCTCGGGGGGGGGGCGAAATGCCCTCCCTCCAACAATCTTTCTGTGCTATCTCCTGAACGACAAAACATGAAGAGCTGACACTCCGTGATTTTATAGTTTATCATATTGGGTTCATTTGGAGCCTATCTGAATAACCCTCCCAGGAGAGTATCCTGGGTACATCCAAGATGGCGGCGGCGGTCACATGGGGTATCAGAAAAGTGATGTTTTCGTCATTTTTCTTCAAAATTTCTGCTTTTCCGTGATGAAAATTGGACAAAAACTATTTTATTTCACATTAATATTTACTAATCATGTAGTTTTTGTGGAAAATTGCATAAATAAAAAATTCAAAAAATCTGACCGAAAATCGCCCAAAAAATGTCGTTTTTGAAGATGACGTCACTATGACGTCATCAAAGCGGCCATCTTAGATTTTTTTCACATTTTCCGGTAGAGCTTGACCCAAGAGTATAGTGTGATTAGATTCAGCTCCCTAGCTCAAAGGGTAAGCGAAATAATCGGAGGGGGCATTTCGGCCCTCCAGGCCTGGACAGGTCTCAAAAAGCCCAGGCCAGATAGTGTTAAGGAAGCCTGTTAAAATGAACTTTGACACACTATGATGTATTTAACTAATCAGCCTTATCTGCTGATGCAAGATATTGCACGCATTATTTGTTGATGCAAACTTCTAGCAATGTTTATGTATTGATGCAACATCTAACATGGCATCATTTGTTGATACATCTATGCATTATTTGTTGATGCAAAATCTAACATCAATTATTTGTTCATGCAATATGCAACATGCATGCATTATGTTGATTTAACATCGATCTGAGCATTTTTTGCTGATAAAGACGGGTAAAAATTTGCATGCAAAAGTAAAGACGCATCTAAATATGTTGCGTTGTTAACATTAATTATAGGGTCTATATCAGCTGTTCTATAAGGAAGGTTCAAGTCATGGGAGTGACGCTTTGTGTAAGCTGCAGAATCTGATCAATCGCCGAGATGTCAGTGGAACAGCAGATGCAGTAAGCACTTCCTTCAGGTATATACATGTGATAATCATGATTAATTGAACTGCTGGTGAATGGTACATGGACATTATCTTCAACTAGTTCGTTTTGAAAGTTATTCATGAATACAAACTGTTAAAGCTGGCGCAAAAATAAGTTTATAACATCAAAATGGTTTTATTTTGTTGACACACTGCTGTAGATGTCAAGTAGCGTCTTCTTCCTATTGAGATGCAGACCATACATGCAGACATTGATGTATAAAAAGACATTGGAACTTCACAGTTGAAGAGCCTAAGAGGGGCATCATGAAACACCAATTGGTTTATTCCATCCTATAAAGATTGTACATGTATCTGATTCTATCATTTTGTGAAGTATTCTTTGTATTCTTCCCCTTTCAGATCTCATTTCACCTTCGCAAAAGATGTTCTTGAGGCATACATTGTTGCAGCTGCCTTTGAGCATTTCGGTTTAGAAAATGCTGAAGGCAGGCATCTGAGATTAGACCACCACCAATCTTGTCCATGCTGGAAGAATCTGATCAGTACCAATGGGTCTTCAGCCAAGCCAAATCCATTCTTCGAGAATTCGTCAAGGTGACTGAAACAGTGAATGAAGCCCTGAGCTCTGTGTTAACTGTGGTGGAAGATTTGCTAGCTGTGCTGGACATGAAAGACGGAGAGGAATTCAAATGCTTTGTTCTCCTTTAGGGAAAACGATACAAGCGAGAAGGGAGTTTGAAGCGTCACTAGAAAGATGTTCATGGATGGGTGTCCATATCATTGACAGGGGAGACCACTGCAGCAGAAAAGAAAAAGAAGACAGATGATGCACGTGCGATAACCTTGGCCTTCATGTGATATTCGCTAGTGATTCTAGACACGAATGATGCTTTCAAGCATGGAGGTGGCGATAGAGTTTTTCGAAACGTCAAATTCAGCCACAGGGCATTAAATACCGTCTGTGGTTATGGAGAATTTTAGCTTATGAGAGGGCCATCCTATCCCCACAACTGGCCTACGAGTACAAATGAAACTTTTCTGTAAATTTACAAGGAGTGGTGAGGAACAACATCCCTAATGACAACTTACTCGAGATCTGTGTAAAGACTGTGAAGCAAGCTTTGAGGTCGCAAGGTGATAATGTCACATTTCAATCTGCTGAACTGGCAGTGAAGACAATCCAGGTGGTAGAGAACTGGCAGAAATCTTGCGAAACAAAACAAAACTGCAGAATCATCTAAAAAACATAAGCAATGACGGGCAATGACGGCAGAAATACGACCATTGTTGTCAACTAGGGCCTTTGATAATCTGGAGGTGTTCACAGATTTCACACTACCTTTGAAGTGTGTAAATATGACAAACTACCACAAGTGGATAACGAATCAAAAGAAACGCGAAGAATTAGATATGGTTTATTGGAATATCCCTGCCAACTGGATTTGTCCAGAATTTGACTTTGAAAGATTTGTTGAAGCTACAGTTCTATAGATCTGTAGACGTGATGTGTGACTATACTTCCTGCTTCCACATCATACTTGCGGAGCCAAATGGAGTGAAATTTTTATTGCTGGATGTGTAATCCCGCATTAGCTTATGTTATCCATAGCATTTTGTTGATTCTACAGTGCGTATGGAATTTGAAATTATAATCTTTGATTGACATATACAGGTAAACAACAAGACAAGTGCTCTCTAGACTTGATAGATGTACATTTATATGTAGCCTATTGTGATTGAATCCGAAAAGTAATAAAATCCTTGGTTTTTACTGAATTCTGTGGAGCCCTTTCCAGGCGAGATAAATTGCCCACTTTCCACAGCTCGTAGATTGTAATTTATGTAACCAAGATAACTGGAGATATTGTGACGGTTTGCATACTTAAGATTGGGCTAGCTTTTTGGAGAACATTGGGCAGTGGACCAGGTACAGATCAAGGATTAACCAGGATAAACGTATTTAAATCGCACTTGTCTTCCATGAAGAATCTTGTCTAGCTACATGTACATGTAGCATTGGGTGTTAGATAAGTACGATCTTAAATTCAGGATAGTAATATGAGTGATAAGCATTCCAGTACATGCATCAACCTATTGATTATAGTGCTAGGAGTGCTAGGCAATTAAGTACATGTATCAATTACAAGCCTCTAGTCAGTCATTCATAATTCAGCCTTCGTCCATTAAAGAATATCCGCGTCCATAATCCAAAGACCTATTCCATATTCCATATAACAGTATTAGCACCAAATTCAAAAAGTCAATCATAGTATAGATAAACATAGGCTAGTTTCCTACAAGAGAGAAGCGGTCAACAGTTTTCAATGATGCCGACAAGACATCATGATGTTCCAAAAATATAAAATCCGTATCGCTGATCAGTATTCTAAATCCATAATAATCGTTCTAAAGTCGTTATCTAGAGAATGGTGTATCTCAGTCACGCTTTGATTGTGCCTGTTCATATGAGCACCATGAAGATCTTGAAGTACATGGGTTCATACGGCCCCTAGCCCCGGGTTAAGCGGAATTAGACACAAGTTACGAAACGTAACGCCATAGATCTTGCACGCTACGCTCGTATTTTGGTATCAGCATGCGATATGTATCGCCAAATTTGAGAAACTTTGAGTGGAGGCGCTTGGTGGTGTAGCCCTGTTTTATAAGTTTCTGCAACAATGTTTTGTGACGTTGATTAAAATCGTCACACTTAACACAGGATCTAGCAAATGCTACTAGGCGTGATATGTATACGCCATATGCAGGTCCCACTGGAATATTACTGTCCAGAAAGGGATAGTTTACGATGTCGAAATTGTAATCATCTCTTTTGTCATAAAGTCGACGAGAGAGAATGTCCGCTTCATTTTCATAGAGATATAGATCTAAATATGATGTGCCTGTAGGGCTATCTGTAGTTTCCTTCAAATCCAGTGAAGGGGATATATATCCTTCACTGCGTCATTTATATAGCGATTATCCACAGCGAGAAGATCGTCTATATAGCGTTTGGTGAATGAGAAGAAACGCGCTTTGAATGGATCGGTTTTTGAAAGCGCCTGCATATAGTCATATTCATAAGAGAACAGATACAGATCAGCCAACAGGGGCGTACAATTAGTACCCATTGAAATACCTATATGCCTCTGACATATTGTGTTGCCAAATTTCACATAGATATTTTTAATGAGAAATTCAAGCAACTCTATAAACAAAGAAACATCCCATCAATAATATCTCTTGTATGTAGTGGAGCTAAAGAATGCTTTATGGCTTCTGACATTAATATATCTACGATCAGTTTTCTTGAACACAGATGCTATTAATGCACTTAGACGGTCAATAAGATCCTGATGAGGGATTGTAGTATAGAGAGTCGAGAAATCCCATGTGGATACATGTCTGTACGGTATGTGACCTTTAGCATCAAGTTCTTCCGTAAGGCATTTTGAGTTTTTCAATATCCGCATACATTCAACGCCAGAGTTATTAGAAATAGTGGAGCAATATATTTCCTCAAAATGCTTTTACCTCCTGAAGGGCCCTCGTCAATAGGGTTGAAAGAAGCTTGGTGGCGCAGCTTATAGAACCAGTTATGAATCTAGCTTTGTATGGTGATTTATGCATTTTGGGAGTCCAGTATACTTTTGGTATGTCGTTATGATTGGTTGGAAGACAAATACCTCTTTCCCTGAGAAACGATTTGTGATAGTTAAATAAATCTTCCAGAGTGACTGAAGTTTGGGAGTAAGAAGACGTATTTGATGATGATGTACGAATTGTCACAGCGAAACAGCTCACCAATTACCAATATATGAGTTGTCCGAGCATTTCAATCATAGCTCTAGATTTGTATCTAATACCGCTTATGCCGGTGCTAGGGGCCGTGTGGTACAAATAAAGCGTACCTGAGATACAACACATATCACGAATCATTAGATTCTTGGTTTGTGCTTTAGAATAGGTTAACCGGAAGACTATACTATGAAGTCATGTGGCTCTGTCAGTTTGTCGGCACCTCTTCCCACTACCCTTATATGTGTTGTAATTTAACCAGCACCTGGTAATAGTAATATTTACGTATGAATATTATATTATTTGGAGATTTGTCTGCTGGGACTATGACGAATTTACTCTGGAGATTTGCTAGAACTTCTTGCGAATTGAGGTTTCTCAGTACTTGTCTTGCTTGGGGAAGAGCACTTCTGTCAATATGGCGGATTGTTTCAACTACCTTGCTCTTGGTGAGGTCCAGCCAATCTGCGAGTACTGTAGGTTCAACTTTTTCTCGCTTAGACCAATCAATAACGTACTGTTCCAATGCAGACAGGACTATCTTCTGGTCGACCTTCAGATTTATTCTTCTCGGCTCTCTATGTTTAGGTCCTTTCATCACGAGTAATTTCAGGTCCTTATCACTCAACACATCAAGATCACCAGTCACAATATGTTTGCATGGTGTATAGATAAAGTTCGACGATTTACAATCACAACTATAGCCTCCTGACGTGCATAAGTTCCAGTCAAACTCCTTGACAGCATCGGAGTAATTGAATATTTTGGTGGCTATAGATTTAATATACTTATATGAAATGCAAGGTGGTTCTGTGAACTTAAAATAGTTTGGTACAGCGTTGCGTACCTCTGGATCATTCAGGATTCGAGGTAAATTAATAATGTCCAGTCCTTTATCTAAGAAGTTGAGTTTCAAGAACAGCCGATCCTGAGATGTTTCGATTATGTTCACTGGACGATACAACCGAAAAAACGCTATATCTTGACATAGTTTAGTGATTTTGGATGGTATTATATTTCCTGAAGGCGCAGATTGTTGTATATCTCTGGCTATTTGATCTAAAGCTCTCAGAGGTAACGCATACAGAACTGTACGTAAGCTATGTATACTATTGGATGTGTTAGGTAAACCCACTAACTAATTTAAAGTGATATGATCGTGAATAATCGAGGATAGTCCTATGATTGCTAGGCAATCAAGTACATGTATCAAGCTACTGAGGATAGTGCTAGGAGTGCTAGGCAATCAAGTACATGTATCAAGCTACTAAGGATAGTGCTAGGAGTGTTAGGCAATCAAGTGCATGTATCAAGCTACTGAGGATAGTGCTAGGAGTGCTAGGCAATCAAGTACGTGTATCAAGCTACTGAGGATAGTGCTAGGAGTGCTAGGCAATCAAGTACGTGTATTAGGCTAATGAGGTTAGTGCTAGCCGTGCTAGACAATCAAGTGCATGTATCAAGCTACAGAGGATAGTGCTAGGAGTGCTAGGCAATCAAGTACATGTATCAAGCTACTGAGGATAGTGCTAGGAGTGTTAGGCAATCAAGTACAAGTATCAAGCTACTGAGGATTGCGCTAGGAGTGCTATTAAGCTACCGAGGATAGTGCTAGGTGTGCTAGGCAATCAAGTATATGTATCAAGCTACTGATGATAGTCCTAGGAGTGCTAGGCAATGAAGAACATGTACCAAGCTACTGAGGATAGTGCTAGGAGTGCTAGGCAATCAAGTACATGTTTCACGTTACTGAGGTTAGTGCTACACTTCAGATCAGCTTAATCTTCCAATTAGTGAACAGCGTTTACGCACCGTTAGCGTGCCAACGTGCTGGCCTAACCACCAAGACTTATTACACCCCCCATGATGTGACCCTTGCCGCCACGCGCCGGTAGAATATAGTCCGGTCAAACCACTGAACCATTGTGAGCATGTCGGCGGTAAACAAAGGCTCCCCGTTGGCGCGCTTGCCGGTTTGCGCGCTAACAGCCGTCACCGCTTAAAACTGAATTGTTTTCAAAGAGTTCCCCTCTGGCGGTGTACGGCAAGAACACAATCTATTCTACAGTTTAAATTACTAAGTAATTAAAAAAATATATAGAATATTTGACTTCAATAAGAATGCTGTAAATGATTATCTATCATTTTTTCTTTGCGCTCCAAGGAAACTCGGCCGTCTTGTGAACATTCGGTTGAGACTACGAATAATCTTCATTACCAAAAGTTTCGCCAAAGATAGCTAAAAGTATGCCTAAATATATTATCAGAATTCATAAAACGTTGGTGTGCGCAAATTGCGAAGGCCGCCTCCTCTTTCAGAACGGCCAGTAAAACGGTTGAACGTAACATTTCAAATGAATACAGCTTCGTATAAATTCAGACACATGGGCGAGTTGAGGTCATAATCGGGGCAACATGCAGTGCTCGGTCAGACTAGTTGTCTCTTTGGCTTGTCTTGTTACAACCGCCTAACCAAAATATACACAGAAACTCAAAAGATCAATTAGCCCCTTACAGAGAATGACAAATACTCCAATTGTATATGCTCTTTATTCGTTACCGCCCGACTGTTAAAGGTTGCACACGAAACTTCCGATGAGGAAATAAGAATTAACATTTATGGCCCACACATCCATCGTTCCAGCTAAAGAACAAAAAAGAAACAATAACAGAGATTTCTACCTAAACAATAAGTTAATGCCATTTCATTTCTTTTCAAATGAGACACAGACGCGCATTTTGTTGGACGAAAGCGGGATATCGCTTTACTCCGTCAGAGAGAGAATGCACTGTTATGTTTATATTCTCCACTTGTTTACGCCAAACTTAACGAGATTATTAATCTTTACAGTGTTGTTTTCTTGCTGACAATATAACATCCGTTATACTGATCGACAGGAAGTATACATTAACACATTTGAAATGTTGGTCTTGATGTCGGGGATGGAGGGAGGGACTTGTTCTTGTCCCACTGATTAAATATTTATACACTGCATAATCCGGTAGTAAAATCCCGAGCATTTACTCTTGAATGGTCAAAATTAACACAATTTGCAAGAATTTTTGAATATATAAAAACGAATGACTTGAACTTGCGCATCTGTATGAGAAGCGGCCGTAAGATGAAACTTCCAATAAACAAATACCTATTCTTTAATACCAGAAAAGCTATTCCGTGAGACGCGCAAGTCTGGGTCAACTTTGAAAGCAGGTGTCCGACGAAGCACAAATTACAATCCATTTTGCAAGCAGTGTTTATGATTAAAATAAATCTTAAATCTATTTCCTTTTACAAATTCGTGCCGATTAATGCCACGTGGACTCCCAACTGATTTTCTTGAGCTCTGTCGCGTGAACGATCGCTCGCTAACAAAGCAGCTCGCTTCCAGCCATTGTCTGACCGTGCTGATAGCGCGCGGCCTGTGTTCAGTCAAGTCGACGGACTACATTCAACAGAGTTAGAACAATGGCCAGCCGATAATCATGGGCATTGGCGCGCTAGTAGTATACAAAGAGTCTTTAAGGCCCAATTGACCTCAGAAATTTGCATATGACCTTTGTGACGTCACGCGTCAGCCAATCAGAAGCGAGTATTGTAGTCACGTGGGGTGTGGTGGATGGTGGTGGTGGGTGGTGGGTTTAAGATGGCGGCTGTGGTGGATGGTGGTGGTGGGTGGTGGGTTTAAGATGGCGGCTGTGGTGGATGGTGGTGGTGGGTGGTGGGTTTAAGATGGCGGCTGTGGTGGATGGTGGTGGTGGGTGGTGGGTTTAAGATGGCAGCTTGTGGTGGATGGTGGTGGTGGGTGGTGGGTTTAAGATGGCGGCTTGTGGTGGATGGTGGTGGTGGGTGGTGGGTTTAAGATGGCGGATTCTCAAGGTCAACTGGCGATCACGTGATCAAGGCATGTACTGACATGTTCTGGATTGCATCAGCATTGGCTGGGTGCCATGTGTTGACCACTATAGGTCTGGAAACCTTTGACCTTTGTATTCCTCCGCGGTGATGCGGTCTGGCGGTGATGCGGTCGCGCAAGAAAGCTTCCGCGGAGGAAAAGTAGTCCCTAGACTACAAATACGCTGCATGGTCCGATTGGGGCGAGTGAGGCTCTTTTCAGTCATGTCATGGGTGTTTTCACAGAATAAATGTCATGCGGAGGATGGGTACTAGTATTTCGCTGACGTCCTAGTAATAAACATAATCTATAGGTGTTGTACCATGTTAATAGGATCAGTCTAGCATCTGTACCACCCTAGGGTCGAGTGCTTATTGTCCCGTGTATCTCCGCAAGAAAACAACAAACAAAATGGCGGCTCCAGGATGGTGTGGGGATTCTGCGCATGCGCGGTGGCCCAAGGGTATGGAAATAGCCGTGATGGGAGCTAGGGGAGCCACTAATAGTCCAGTGGGGTCATATGAGGTATCCATGTGAAGCATTCGTGAAGGAGCATCTGACTGGACTAGTGGGGTTGAACTAGCGTCATTCTGCGCATGTGCGGTGGCCCAAGGGTATGGAAATAGCCGTGTTGGAGCTAGGGGAGTTACTACTGGTCCAGTGGGGTCGAGTGAGGTATCAAAGTGAAGCCTAGGTGAAGGGACATCTGACTTGACTAGTGGGGTTGAACTATCGGCATTCTGCGCATGCGCATAGACGTTTTGGGATGTAGGGGAGTCCCTAATGGTGCAATGGGGTCGAGTGAGGTATCCAAGTGAAGCCTAGGTGAAGGGGCATCTGATGGGTTGGGTGTGCGGTAGGAATATCATTCTTTTGGACTAACCCATCAGAATATCACGGACTACACCCGACGTCTAGGCGCGCATGTGTGACCTGGTCTATAAAACACGTCCCTCTGGATCCCACACCTTCATTTCTACGGTTGCAGAGCCATGGCGGAGACCCAGCCCCATGCGACTCGCATTTTCCAGTATGCCACCGTGGTGAATTCATTCACGGGTTACCGAGCAGTGGTCCGGTCCATGTTTGCAGATGGCGACGACAACGAGGGACGACGCCAGATCCTGAACGAGTTCACAGAAGCGGTCCTCCACAGAGTGCACTCGATGGAGAGGCGTGCCATCACTCACCACTACTGGACTATGACAGCCATCCTTGATGCTCGGCTCGGGACCACGAGCGCTCACGCCGGAACCAGCACCGGCTGGTTGGCCTCATACTAGTCTGTGCCCTGGCGCTGTGGTATTGACACTATAAATACCAGGGTCAGACAGAGTGTGTGTCATTCACCGTTCGACATTTACAGCAAGCATGTCATCCGTCCTACGAGCCATCCTGCCCCTTACACCCCAGGTGGGGTTACACGTCTATGAAGATAAAGTCACCCTGGTGGAAGACCGTGGAGCTATTTGCTGGGCGCCCGCTGAGACCGTATCGAATACGGTGACACTACCTCGTGACGGCTGGACCAAATTTAAACGGGTGTTGAGCGGCGAGCTCGACGGAAACCTCATCCACATAGACAATGCCATCTACGTATACCGTACCTCCCTCTTCCTACGCCTGGGCCGCTACCAAGACCCTACGCGAGGCTTCACCCTAGACCCCGATCTGTGGTCAGCCTTGGAGAAAGTGGTGCCTATTGTGGACCAGCTGTTTACACCGGACGAGCGATCATCAGACCAGTTGGCGTGGGCTCGTGCTATTGAGGACGCGCTGGCTGAACCCCATGAACAACTACATGAACCCGACGACGATGCCATTGATTACCCGGCTAGACTCAGTCAGCCCAATGACATGACCACCTGATCCTTTGATCTCACGGGGTTCTCCCTATAAATACGAGAGACAGTGAAATCTGGTACCATTCACGTACTGACCATGACGGAGCATATAGTACTGGCGTATTTCAGCTTGACCCCCGAGGTTTTCCTGCACGTGTATGCGGATAAGGTCGATATCATGGAGGAGGTGGGAGACGTCTGTGATGCGGACCCTACACAACCGTGCCCGGCTCACATTCGTCTGTCCCGGGAGGGCTGGACCAAATTCAAAGGGGTGTTGTCTGGTGAACTGGACGGCGACCTCATCCACTTGTGTCACGATGTGTACATCCGACGCGGCCCTTTCTTTGCTCAATTGGCTCGGCTAGATGGAGGTACAGTGCATTTTACCCTTCACCCTGATCTATGGTCTGCATTCGAAGATGCCGTGGTAGATGTGGATGAAGTGCTTATCAAGCGGTCATCAGACGAGTTGGACTGGTCATTTACCATGGCCACTGTGGAAGCCCACGAAGAAAATCAGAAAGAAATTCCGGCCCAAGATACACCCGTTATAAATAAACGATAGAGCCAGGGTCCATCATCATTTTGTCACCATGAAGCGCTGGGAGAAGGTGTTGGATAACTTATACTACAGTCCCGACAGTCCGGCGGCCTATAGTGCCTTGTCGGCTCTCTATCGAGCGGCCAAACCCCAGGGGATACAACGTGCTCAAGTCCGAGATTGGTTAAGAAAACAAGACACCTCTACCTTACATCGAGCTGTCCGTCGCCATTTTCTACGGAACCGGGTCATCGTGGGAGGAATAGATGCCCAGTGGCAAGCGGATTTGGTCGATATGAGTGCCTTTGCCAAACACAACGATGGGAATCGGTATATCTTGACGCGCATCGATATCCTATCCAAGTATGCGTGGGTGGTACCCATCCGGACGAAAACGGGGGCAAATCTCATAGCGGCGTTCAAAGAGATCTTCAAGACCGGGCGCAAACCTTTGTATTTGCAAACCGACGAAGGCACGGAATTCCTCAACAGACCGTTCCAAGCCTTTCTCAAGAAACAGAAGGTGTTTTTCTTCCATACGTACAACGAGACCAAGGCTTCCGTGGTGGAAAGGTCCAACAGGACATTCAAAGGCCGCATGTATAAATATTTCACCTATAAGAATACAAGGCGGTACATCGATGTTCTACCGAAACTGGTGAGGGGTTACAATCGAGCCTATCATCGAAGTATACAGAGAGCCCCCATTACCGTGACCCAACGCAATGAAACCCAAGTCCGGCGTGTCTTGTACCCCATGCCATCGCAACGAGCACCGAAGGCGATGTTCAAGGTCGGGGACCCTGTACGGATCAGTAAAGTCAAGGCCAAGTTCGAGAAAAGTTACTTGCCCAACTGGAGCGATGAGCACTTCCTGATTAAACGGCGCCTACCCCGACAGCGGCGAGTCTACGAACTGGAAGATCTTCAAGGGGAACCGTTGCTAGGCACGTTTTACCAGACGGAATTACAGCCTGTCGTAAAAATACAGCAAGACTACTACACGGTGGAGCAGATTTTGAAAACGGAACGTCGACGTGGCAAACTGTTTCATTTCGTCAAATGGCAAGGCTGGCCCAGTTCCTTCAATTCCTGGGTCGCTGCCAACCAGGTGAAACGACTATAAAGCCACACACCACTGCCGTCCTCCTACATTCCACGTCCGACCATGAACACGGTGCAACCGTCTCTGAACACAGCGTCTTCCAAAACGCGCAAAGCGCAAGTAGGCTTTGGGGTGATAGTGCTAACCCTGCTGAGTGTGTTGTACGGAGGTGTGTTTTACGACGTAGCCTATGTCAGTACGTTACTTAACCAACTGAGAACACCAGCCATCAGTGAAACGGGTCTACAGAGAGCACCAGTCGTATCGAGCCCAGTCACCACCACACCCCGTGTGCAAGCCACGTCGAGTGTAAGCTCTACACTTACACCAAGTACACCTACTACGTCTCAAGACCCACCGGATTTCATCCCTCACAGTGAACCGACAACGACGACCCACGTTGTACCCATCACCACCATCATCATCCCTGAACGTGAACAGACAACGACGACCGACGTTGTACCCACCACCACTCCAGTTCACTCGTACCAAATTTACAAGAGCGGGTTACCACGACAGCGGATACACCTCGAACCATGGATCCCCGCTGGCAGCATCCCTTCACGTGTCTCATCGCAGGACCGACGGGTTCCGGCAAAACGCACTTCGTCCGGAAGCTCCTCGAACACGCCGACAGCATGATCACTCCACCCATTGCCAGAGTCGTGTGGTGTTACGGAGAATGGCAGGAAGCGTATGCAGCAATGCCCTACATCACGTTCGTGGAAGGCCTACCTAACCTGGCCGATTTGGAACCCGACACCTTGGTGGTTCTGGATGATCTCATGGCGGAGACGGATGCACGGGTCACCCAACTCTTACCAAAGGCAGCCATCATCGACGGCTCAGCATCATCTACATTGTGCAGAATCTGTTCAGTAAAAACAAAGAACATCGGAATATCAGCTTAAATGCCCACTACCTGGTGGTCTTCGAAAACCCGAGAGATACCACTCAACTGCTGCACCTGGCGAGACAGATATATCCCGGCCGCACACCGTTTGCGTTAGAAGCCTTTAAAGATGCCACAACCCCTCAGCACGGGTATATGCTCTTCGACCTCAAGCAAGCCACCCCGACCACCTTCGACTACGGACCGGCATCTTTCCCGGAGACACCCACCACGTGTACTTGCAAAAATAATGTAAACACACCCAGAGTGGCTCCCCCAGCTGGGGTGTGTGTGTGTGTGTGTTTTGATGATGGGGATAATAAAAAGAATGAATACCACAGCAGGGTTGATTTTTTGTCTCTGAAGTAGATAAAAAGAGCAGAGTTGTGGGTTCTAGCATTAGTTGTACATGATGTCTGCGTGAGTACGGAAGCACGCTCCCACGCTCCGTGTATTGAAGACGGCCCCACCCGAGTTGGTCCGAACCATTGTACGCGGTGCGGACCCTGACCTTGTACGCTGTCTGTGCGAGATCGGGTACAATCTGTTAAAAGGCAACGTACCAGTGACTCCGGCTCAGAAGACCAAGTTGGCCAAGCATAAGACAGGTCTACGAACCCTAGTCCATAAGCGGGTCCCACAAACACAAAAGAAAAAGGTGTTACAGAAAGGCGGCTTTCTCGGGGCCATCTTAGCACCGTTGGCCGCTTCCGTGTTGGGTCCAGTATTGGGTGTACTCTTCGGCCGACAATGAACCACACGAAAAAAATGGTCCTCGTCGAACCTCGGTTGCTTCAAAACCTCCAATCACCCTACCCTGTGCCACCTACGGTGAAGACCATAAACACCCTCGATGGAGAGATGCAACAGATCTTACAGAGACCGGGGTTAAGCAACACTGAGAAAGTACAACGGTACAATGAGACGCTTCAACGGTACATGACGTTCATGGACCAATACAAAACCCTCTCTACCCCACCACCACCACCACCACCACCACCACGTGACAGACCGCCGACCTCAGCACCGCTCCAACAGCCGCCATTACCAGGGGTACCACCCACAGCCCCACAGTGGGTGGAAGACGAAGTGCTGAAGAGTGTACCTGCATCGTTCAAGAAACAAGCTGGTCTGGTATTACAACGGATGAAACAGAATCCTAACATGACTTGGAATGATAAAGGCGAACTCCTGGTACAGAATCAGGTGTTCCCCGGGACCCACATGACGGATTTAGTGAATGACCTGATGCGTAAACGCAGGTCGCACACGGATCCTCGAGGATGGGAGGTCTTTGCTCAAGGCTTGAAAGACATGCATGTACCACAGGAATTGGTGGGGAACCCCCACCGCTGGGCCTTTATGCAGCAAACCCCAGCAATCGCCGAGTCGTGCACCACGACAGATTCCACAACCTTGGGAATCCGAATGGGAACCGGAGTCACCCCCCAAAACACCACCACAACGGGCACCTTCTTTTCAGACCTTTAAAAACCACCCTTGATCAGGACACCCCACATCTCCAGAGCCGTGACACGTAGCAAGTCAACGCGACGAACACGACGCCGGACACAACCACCCAAGGTCTGGAACACCTATTAAACCAACAGCAGCAGCAGGACAGCTCAGTCGCCATGTTTTACCTCACCCTACCCAGTAACAGTTCGCTGGATGTGTTTCCTGACAATACCGTGGCCAAGTATGTGACTCAATTACCACAACCGTTGCATTTACCTGGCCGGTGGGAATGTGGACTGGTGGATATTCAGTACCCTTACTCGTGGTACAACGTGCGAGCCAATGAAGTGTGGTACGAGGTGACCTACGAAGGAAAAGACACCCGACTCACTCTCCCTGAAGGCCAATACGATACTCCCAAGGAGTTCATGGGTGGGCTGTCAAGACTGTTGCATTATAAGGCTCTACGGGAGGTCACAAATACTTCAAGACCCATCAAAGCCTATCCCTTCAAGAATCACGTGAACTTCGATTACAACGCACACAACGACAAGGCAGAGCTTATCGTCACCGCCAACGCGAGTGTCGTACTGAGTCCTATGCTACAGCAAATGCTGGGTTTCGATCTACAGACGTTCGCTGGTCCCACCGAACACCAAGGCGAGATCCCGATGGATATGAAGTCGGGTATGTACGGACTCTACGTCTACTCGGACGTGGTGGACAACCACATCGTGGGCGATATCAACACACCTCTGTTACGGGTGGTGCCCATTAAAAATAAGTATGGCGATCAAGTCACCCACAGTTTCACCCACATGCTCTACCTGCCTGTACGACAAACCCACATCAACACGATCACGGTGGATATAAGAGATGACACGGGACGACCGGTGGCATTCGAACGCGGGAAAGTGGTGGTGACACTTCATTTTCGACAAGCACGTGCTCCCCACTTTGTATAATGAAGGTGCCTTACGAGTGCGATGCACGCAGCTATATGGACTATTATGCCCAACAGGCCGGGGGTGGCTTTCCGGTGTTTAGTGGTGCACGCATGCAACGTGGACATGGACTGGGGAACATACTCGGGAGCATCGTCAAAACGTTCCTGCCCTTGGTGACGCGTGGGGTGAAAGCAATCGGCAAACAAGCGGTACGCAGTGGACTGGAAGTGGCCGGTGATGTATTGGGGGGTACGGCACCCAAAGAAGCCTTGAAACGGCGGGCCAAAGAAGCGGGAGGCGTCTTGGTGGCCAAAGCACGACGCACCGTAGGGAATAAAAGAGCTGCCCCATCGAGACCACGCACCAGTCGACGACCGACCCAGCGACGACGCACATCGAAGAAGACCCGGGATATCTTTTCTTAAAACATGTCCTTGATCCACGCCGAGTCCTGCCCCTCCACCAACAGTGAATTTGATTTGTGGACCGTGCCGCCCACACAGACCAGTGCCGAACAAGGATTATGGGTGGAGCATCTCCCGCTGTCCAGCATCAACGCAACAGGACCCATCGAGTTCACCATCAGTAATGCGGATACGACCTATGTGGATTTAGCCCATACCTACTTGTATGTGAAAGCCAAGATCGTCAGTGGAGATGGCGCCAGAATCGTCGACCAAGCAACGGTGGGCCCGACGAATCTCTGGCTGCACTCGATGTTTCAACAGGTGGATATATTTCTCAGCGACAAACTCATCAGTGACTCGACCAACACGTACCCCTATCGAGCCTACATCGAAACGCTGTTGTCGCATGGGCGAGAGGCTAAAAAATCTCAACTGACAGCCGCTTTATTCTACCAGGACAAAGCCGAGCACATGGGCGCAGAGAACGACAATACGGGATATAGCCAACGGAAGGCTTTGACCGCGAACGGCGTCTCGGTGGATATGATCGGTCAACTGCACGCAGACATGTTCATGCAAGACCGATACCTCTTGAACAAGGTTCCCATCAAAATCCGACTGATACGGGCGCCTCCGACCTTCGCCTTGATGGCCACTAACGTAGAGGCGCATGTAGCTGACTATAAGATTGTCATCGAAGGCGCAGTCCTGTATGTCCGAAAAATGAAACCGAATCCAGCCGTTCAATTGGGACACATGAAAGCCTTGGAAACAAAACCAGCCCAGTACCCTATCCGACGTGTGCAAACCAAAGTGTTCTCTGCTGGAAATATGAGCGCCAACAAAGACAACCTGTTCCTGGGGGAACTACCCAAGCGATTGATCCTGGCCTGTGTGGAAAATACCAGTTTCAGTGGAGCCTACCCAGAGAATCCGTTTGACTTTAAACATTTCGGCATCAATTTTGTGGCCCTGCATGTGGATGGACAACAGGTGCCAGCCACGGCCTTAACCCCGAACTTTGGGCGCGCGAATTTCATTCGAGCCTATCAGAGCCTGTTTACAGCCACCGGTCAAATCAACCAGGACGAAGGGAATTTCATCAGTCGGGAGGCCTACGGGAACGGATACACGTTGTTCTGTTTCGATCTGACCCCCACCTTAGAGAACGACCATCAGCTGGCCCTGGCCAAGCAAGGCAATTTACGGTTGGAAATCCACTTTCAACGAGCCCTCCGGAGCACCGTCAATGTGATCTGCTACGCCGAGTTTGACAACATCATTCAAGTGGACAAGGCGCGCAACGTGCTGTGTGACTTCTCCACCTAACATGGATACAGAGCAGATAACCACCGTGCTGGAGAATGACCCAGAGACACGTATGATGTTTCAAGGGGTGTTCGCCCGAGATGTGTTCCCATTAGACCGTATGTATCCTGCTGCTTACGTTCTCAACACGGACCCGATGGATCGGCCCGGTGAACATTGGGTGGCCGTGTACTTGACAGAACAGCAGGGCGAATACTTTGACCCGTACGGCCTGCCACCCTTCCATCCCGATTTAACAGACTTCATGGATCAAGGCACAGAGACGTGGTGTTGGAACAGTCAAACGTTGCAAAGCCTGACCAGTGGCGTGTGCGGACAATATTGTTTGTTTTACCTGTACCATCGATGCCGGGGAAGACCCTTATCTACCTATCGTACAGATGTTTGACGAGTACCCCCAGGCCGAGGACCGCGATGTACTCGTCTATGACTGGGCCGCCCATCATTTCAATGTACAAGCCCCGTTCTGGGCTTAAGTTAATGACAAGCCCCTTGTTCTGGGCTTAAGTTTACAAGCCCCTTGTTCTGGGCTTCAATGTACAAGCCCCTTGTTCTGGGCTTCAGTTAATTACAAGCCCCTTGTTCTGGGCTTGAGTTTTCACGTGGTTGTTCTCACGTTGTTGTTGTTCAATGAATAAAAAAAAAGAAAAAAGAGATCTCACCAAAATACCCTGTCTTGTGTGTTTTATTCCTAATGCATCAATGCCCAATGTGGAGATTCAGTCAAACTGAAATCAGTGGTGTAGGATGGGGCCAAAATGTAACCCATCAAGTTTAGAATGCAAGAGCACTATAGTAAAAAATAGAGAGCCAATGAAATCAGCCTACAGACCAAGTACGTGTTTTTGGTCTAGGTTTGGAGCGGGCATTTCATTGAGGTACGTGTATACGGTGAGTGAAAAGACTCGTCCAACACGTATAGATTATGTTGATGACTATAAGTTCTAGGTAACCCATCAAGGTTAGAATGCAAGAGCACTATAGTAAAAATAGAGAGCCAATGAAATCAGCCTACAGACCAAGTACGTGTCTTTGGTCTAGGTTTGGAGCGGGCATTTCATTGAGGTACGTGTATACGGTGAGTGAAGAGACTCGTCCAACACGTATAGATTATGACTATAAGTTCTATGAGCATAATGCATGAAAGTGGCTTTGAACACCATATTAGCCAATCAGTGACCTAGAATGGAGCCAAAGGTAACCCATCCATGTCCAGAAAAACATTACCCGGGTGTACAAGAACCCAGATGTAGGCGCGGACGTCAGCGAAAGCACACCGTGAGTACCCCAATTCAATTGGCTGATTGTTCGACCGCTGATTGGTTCTTTTTCTCGACCGCTGATTGGCTCTTTTTTCTCGACCGCTGATTGGTCCAAATGGACCTGCCCATCTTTCCCAGGTTCATTTACAATCCCCTTTTTTGTGCTCAAGCTCTGACTATAGCGATGCCGCAACATTGTCTCATTGGACATTGGACCGTTTGACCTGGAGCTGACCCTTTGACCTTTTGACCCGCGTCCGCGCGGGCACTGCCGGGGATGACGCGTGATGACGCGCGCGCGCGCGCTGCGGGGCGCTGGGGCGGGCCAGGCCAGTGGAAAACACCCCGGCGGTTGAACATTGGAACTCTTGTGGGTTTGGAGGATGAACATACGGACGTCTAAGGGAAAAATTGGAACTCTTCTATGTTTGGAGGTAGTGTTTAGTGAAAACCCGGAAGTGACGTGACAACCCACGTGACCTGCGTATATACTCCTGTAAAATAGAGCCGATTTTATTTCTTTGGAAGGGGCAAGGTCAATAGGACTTGCGCTTTTTATACTACTAAACTGTGAAGTAGATTACATCTTACATAGGCCTTAAGGCCGTGATATGCATATGAAGTATTCTGGGGCATGGTCAGTACTTCCCAATTTTCCCTTCGTCTACTACTCGCCGATTTTTTTTTTTTTTTTATTATTATTATTATTTATTTATTATTTTTTATCCAACCCAAAGATAATATATGCCACCCTACGCTACGTAACTGTTGCTAAAACCATATAAGGGGGTTCCCGGTAAATTTGAACAAATGATGACGTCATGACCGAAATATCAACAACGCAGTTTCCACCGAGGCCGTGTCTTGGCCAAAACCGATAATGTCGGTGTGAATTTCAATGGATGTAGGCGAAATAAACGTAAGCTATCCTTCTATCACACACAAACTCATGTTGGCCGCTCTCAAATTTTCGTACAGGCCTTATTGCGAGAACTTGTGCGAGACGTGTGCACGAAAACTACGTGCGAAATCAGGCCTATTTTCTCATCGCATGGGCGGAAACAACTGCCGATATTCTATTCTGTGAAAGCTGGATGTGATGAAAACGCACTGAGTGACACGTGCACTCGCAACAATTCGCAACAGTGTAATGAAATGTGTTCATTTTTTAGGCGCTCATTTTCTACGACCTATACAGCCAACGTGGTTTATTAATATGCACACACATATCTTTTTCTTATAGTTCATTGGCTGAACACCCTCTGTTTTACCACACCCACCCCACGTGGGTGTATGGGAGGGAGAAATTGATCTACCGTCACACCGCAGAAACAGAAAACCGCTGGAGTGTCGACACCATGACACCAGGAAGAGCCAGGAAACATGTGTGTGTGTGCCGTTGGCCGAAATCATTAGCTTGATAGTTTAGTGTTTTCATTTCATTCATGTGGTAAACTGAAGACCGAATTTATACCGATGGAAATATCTGTGAATTTCGAAAAAATCCGTGACAAGCCAAGAAACAGAAAACCGCTGGGATGTCGACACCAAACCAGGGAGCATGTGTGTGCCGCTGACCAAAATCATTAGCTTCATAGTTTAGTGCGTTCATTTCATTCATGTGGTATACTGAACACCGGATTTACCGATGGAAATATCTGTGAATTTCGAAAAGATATATATGGAATGAGATTCGTGGTGATACCCATATTTTTTTAGGATACGAATGCATCGTGATGAAGGCTTCATGGTGTGTTATACCCACCTAGGAAAAAAACAGCCCCAAGATATGCATCAAAACGCCCGGGAGTATGGAATATAGGTATACATCTGGACTAAACTCTTTTATCAGGTAAGCTAGACTTTAGTACTATACTTGCGTTGAAACCCATGCAGACAACCTATTCAAATTTCAATGCATTGGCAACATAGCGTCGCACGAAATATACGCGCCCCTGTTGACCAGGATTTTTTTATACTCCCACAACAACAGACAATTTGAAGACAATTTTCTAGCGGGGTGTTTTCTTGAACATAATTGCTGTAATATACTGTTCTTTTTGTGGACGCTAAATATAGGGGAGAAAATGGCAACATTGTGACCAAACCATAACAGTTGACAGCTGTAAAAATAGATACCGTGGCATAAAATGAGAGAGAGAGAGAACATTTCAATCTGCCAATTTTCGAGATGAAAATTTTTTCTTGACGAAATAGAAATGAACGCGAATCTATATTCTACAAAACATTTTTTCTTGACGAAATAGAAATGAACGCGAATCTATATTCTACAAAACACTAGAAAATATTAGCGTAGGTGAATTTTTTTAGACTCATTTTAGACTGTTTTGTGCTTTCATCGAAAGTGAAAACACATCTCGAAAAGTGTGTAGCAGTGTGTCCGATAGACATGCATACGTGTGTGGACACTAGTGTACCCTCATACGCGTGCATCACTGAGGCACTACAGACCGTGACCGAGGCGCAAATTGCCCTGGCAGTGGAAGCTGCCTGCCCTCCCAAAATTCCACGTGAAGAGATTACTACCTACATCTACGTGCACCAGGGACGGAAAGACGATGATGAGTTCAAACAAGTCTTGTTGCAGAACTATTGAACAAGTGTTGAAAAACATTTACCGTATTCCTACACATTCATTGAAGTGGCTTGAGAGCGTATAATTGTATTAAAAATTCAGAGTTTTTTTACTGTTAATTGTATTAAATGCAGAACTATTGAACAAGTGTTGAAAAACATTTACCGTATTCCTACACATTCATTGAAGTGGCTTGAGAGCGTATAATTGTATTAAAAATTCAGAGTTTTTTTACTGTTAATTGTATTAAAATTCAATACTCAGATATAATTGTATTAAAATTCAATACCCTTGTGAACACGTTCATTCTATTTGTGTTAATAAAAATAGTAGAAAATTAAAAAAATGGTTGTTAGTGTTCATTCTTTTTTTTCTTTTTTTTTAAATTTTAAAAAAAAAATTCAGCCCCGCCCCCTTTTCACCCGTCCCTCCCCCCTTTCCCCCTTTCCCCTTTTTTTTCAATAATTTCAAAAAAATTGTAAAAAAATAGTAGAAAATTAAAAAAATGGTTGTTAGTGTTCATTCTTTTTTTCTTTTTTTTTAAATTTTAAAAAAAAATTCAGCCCTGCCCCTTTTCACCCGTCCCTACCCCCCTTCCCCCCATCCGCCATCTTAAACCCACCACCCACCACCACCATCCACCACAAGCCGCCATCTTAAACCCACCACCCACACCACCACCATCCACCACAAGCCGCCATCTTAAACCCACCACCCACCACCACCATCCACCACAGCCGCCATCTTAAACCCACCACCCACCACCACCATCCACCACAGCCGCCATCTTAAACCCACCACCCACCACCACCATCCACCACAGCCGCCATCTTAAACCCACCACACCCCACCACCATCCACCACAGCCATCTTAAACCCACCACCCACCACCACCATCCACCACAGCCGCCATCTTAAACCCACCACCCACCACCACCATCCACCACAGCCGCCATCTTAAACCCACCACCCACCACCACCATCCACCACACCCCACGTGACTACAATACTCGCTTCTGATTGGCTGACGCGTGACGTCACAAAGGTCATATGCAAATTTCTGAGGTCAATTGGGCGTTAAAGACTCTTTATATACTACTCATGCATTACAATTTTTTTCGCTTTTTTTTTTTTTTTTTGCATTTTAGGCCTAATCATCAGAATATGCTTTAATTATATGTGCTTTCGGCAGTCAGTATGGGACCCCTGCGGCGGGGACGGGCTAGTTGTGTGTTGGGGGGGGCGGTGTTTGTGTTTTCGGGCTATTCAAATATCATCGACCCCATCATCCATCTCAAAAATATGGTTGAATGTAAGTACGGTAGCGACAAAGAGGTGTAAAAAAAAAAAAAAAAAAAAATGCGCGCAAAAAGCGATGCGTATAATATTCGGATAGCATATATATATTAAAGTTTTCGTGCCGCATTCTCCAAAATTGGAGAATCGAGTTTATGGTTCGAAAACAGTCTGTAGTAGACCGTCGCCCTATAAATTGCAAGAGCAAAAGAAGGTGTATAATACTGCATCTACGTTGTTATCCTACTGGTTACATATTTAGCCTGGCATGGATCAAGGTATCCCCTCCTATCTTCGATGATAAAAGCCAGACCATTTTATACAATATTCTGTATACATGCAGCAGTGTCCACAGTCAATACCAGTAAAGTTCACATTCCTGAATAGCAATTATAAACAATAGTAATAATACAACTTAAAATACAGGTATCAGTAATATAAACAGAATTACGATATCACAATATTTCGTGAGGGACATGGACGAAATTTGCTTAAGGGGGGGGGGGAGGGGGAATATCACCATCGATCTCTCTAGTCCCATGCAGTTCTTTTCATTTCACACGATGATTGGGCTAGGCCTACACCTGTGGCTTTCTACCTGAATTTAAACTGGAATTATGAAGGAATATTTATATTTAGCCCACAAAAAATTAATGCCGGTAATAATGACAAAGAAGGTCAATTTCGCATGAATATGGTCCTAAAGATTTTTGTGTCTATGACCCCAGATACCCCCCCCCCAATGATATTTGTTTAATGTCTCTCGCCCCCCCTCCCCCAAACACACAGGCCTGCCTACCTCTCTCTCTCTCTCTCCTGCAGAAGATATTTGAGAGGCCCATATTGATTTAGAGATCGTATTTCTTTTGACAAGTGTATCCTTGGGCCCCTTTTCTTTAAATATCTGTTCTAAATTCTGTTCCGTGTATATGGATGGATCTCGGCCTACACCTGTTTTCGCTAAAATTTATTATAGGCCTATCCACACCCAGCCATGTTCGTCATCTGTTCCCCAAATACTATTTCCTATAATTATCCTACTGATGTCGCCTGGATGATGAAATCATCTTTTTGCAGTTTTAGAAATTATGAGGAGAACCCCCCCTCCCCCCCGTGGCCTTCAGCAATTGGAGTGGCCTTCATCAATTAAAGTTAGAAAATTATTGTTGCTTTATTTCATTCTAACACACTAAATAGCAAACAAAAACAAAAATATATCTCGGGATCTATGGCAAGCCGTTTTGGTATTTATTCCTTTATTTTTGATATCAAAAATTCTTTTTTTGATATCAAAAATAAATGTGCGCCGTTTTGGTATTTAATCGGATAATTGTTGATATCAAAAATACTATTTTTGATATCAACAATTCTATTTTTGATATCAAAAAAAGAATTTTTGATATCAAAAATAGAATTGTTGATATCAAAAATAGTATTTTTGATATCAAAAAAAGAATTTTGGATATCAAAAATAAACCGTTTATTTTTGATATCAAAAATTCTTTTTTTGATATCAAAAATACTATTTTTGATATCCAAAATACTATTTTTGATATCAAAAATTCTTTTTTTGATATCAAAAATAAAAGTTTATTTTTGATATCAAAAATACTATTTTGGATATCAAAAATTCTTTTTTTGATATCAAAAATAAATTAATAAATACCAAAACGGCGTGCCATATGGCAAGCCGTTTTGGTATTTATTCCTTTATTTTTGATATCAACAAAAGAATTTTTGATATCAAAAATAAATGTGCGCCGTTTTGGTATTTAATCGGATAATTGTTGATTCTCTCGCTTCCTGTACAGATGACAATTCATTTTGCACAACATTTGTAACAACAGCGTTAGCCTGAGCTGTGTTACCCGAATCAGCCATTTTCTCCATTTTTCTTTGGCGCCAAACGACGGGTGTCGGGACTGAGGAGTGAAATTGTATCAATCAATAAACAAGGGGAAAATTTCGATTGAATTTGTGTAATTTGCATTATGATTTTTATGATTATTTTGCATGGTAGCACTTTTTGAGATGAATCCAAAGATGAGAGATTATTTCCGTTTTGGCAGGCCCGTAGCCAAGGGGGGTTTCTGGGTTCGGGCGAACCCCCCCCCCTTTGGAAATATTATATACTTTTCTCATATAAATGCCCTTTTCAAACACTGAAGCGAACCCCCTATTTACCCCTTTTCCCATACAGCGAACCCCATGATGTACCCTTTTGGAGTGAAGGCGAACCACCCCTCAGTAAATCCTGGCTACGGCCCTGTTTGGTGTAAGTGGTCCTCTATTTTTGATATCAAAAATAAACGGTTTATTTTTGATATCAAAAAATGAATTTTTGATATCAAAAATAGTATTTTTGATATCAAAAATAAACGGTTTATTTTTTATATCAAAAATTCTTTTTTTGATATCCAAAATAGTATTTTTGATATCAAAAAAAGAATTTTTGATATCCAAAATAGTATTTTTGATATCAAAAAAAGAATTTTTGATATCCAAAATAGTATTTTCGATATCAAAAATAAACTTTTATTTTTGATATCAAAAAAGAATTTTTGATATCAAAAATACTATTTTGGATATCAAAAATTCTTTTTTTGATATCAAAAATAAATGAATAAATACCAAAACGGCTTGCCATAGGGATCAGCTATTATATAGGTTTGGATATACAGGTCTACTTCTAATCTTTCAATATCAACACAACAACAACAGGAATGCGGTGTTCTCAAACGAAACGTGAAATCATCATTCTCGAGCAAGCTCAAAGTAGTGTCCCGATTTACGTCAATTTGCATGTTGTGCAAGATTTGGCTAAAATTTACGCCTATCAAAGATAGAGTGTTCTAGTTTGGTTTCTACGGAAGCGTATTAGTGCCAGTGTGAAAAAAAAAATTCCGAGATTTATCTCCTAATTAGGACTTATTATCTCCTAATTAGGAGAAAATTATCTCCTAATTAGGACATATTATCTCCTAATTAGGACTTATTATCTCCTAATTAGGAGAAAATTATCTCCTAATTAGGAGATAATTATCTCCTAATTAGGACTTATTATCTCCTAATTAGGAGATAATTATCTCCTAATTAGGAGATAATTATCTCCTAATTAGGAGATATTATGTCCTAATTAGGAGATAAATCTCGGATTTTTTTTTTTCACACTGGCACTAATACGCTTCCCTAAGCGTATTAGTGCCAGTGTGAAAAAAATAATTCCGAGATTTATCTCCTAATTAGGACATAATATCTCCTAATTAGGAGATAATTATCTCCTAATTAGGACATATTATCTCCTAATTAGGACTTATTATCTCCTAATTAGGAGATAATTATCTCCTAATTAGGAGATAATTATCTCCTAATTAGGAGATAAATCTCGGAATTTTTTTTTCACCCTGGCACTAATACGCTTCCGTAGGTTTCCTCTGTCGAGTATTATACACACAAACACTTTGGATGAAAAAATGTAGAAATATGGGGCAATTTTTTGTTCGAGGCTTGAACTAAGGGAGGTAAACGTTAGCGCTCTTACTTTGAGACTTTTTCGACGTCTGTACTAAATAGCCCCCCTTGAAACATTGTATAGTTGTGTGCCTGAAACTTACCGCACGCTCGGGAAAACACGGGGAATCCGACAGCAGACGACATCACCCACGCTGGTGACGTCATCATTCGAAATCACGCTCTCGCTCGCGAGAACAACGCGGAAATACCGGAAGTGTCCCGATTTACGTACTGTCCCGATTTACGACAAGTGACTGTAACATCGGAACGAATGGTAACAGAGAAAATGGTTAAGTTGTAGTTACAGTGGTCTGAAACAATACGAATTTTCCGCTAGGTATTCAATATAATTTCAAAGGATTCACATAACTTTCGACAGCACATGTCGTCAAAACAATGCATGGAAATAATACAGTGTATATTTGTCTGTATAATACACCAGGCTACATATTTCAATAGATCAAATATTAAGTTCAGTGTCACATCCTGTGTTTCATCATATATTTGCAGCATTGGTTGTCTTACCGACCTATCCTCATACATATCTACACTCATACAGACTTATCCTATACTCTTACTGACCTTTCCTCATACATACCTATACTCATACAGACTTAATCCATACCATTACCGACCTATCCTTATACATATCTATCCGCATACAGACTTATCCTATACTCTTACCGACCTATCCTCATACATACCTATACTCATACAGACTTATCCTATACTCTTAGTCTTACTGACCTTTCCTCATACATACCTGCATCCAAACAGGCTGATCCTATACTCTTACCGACCTATCCTCACACATGCCTATACTCATACAGATTTATCCTATACCCTTACCGACCTATCCTCACACATGCCTATACTCATACAGACTTATCCTATACCCTTACCGACCTATCCTCACACATGCCTATACTCACACAGACTTATCCTATACCCTTACCGACCTATCCGCATACATGCCTATACTCATACAGACTTATCCTATACTCTTACCGACCTATCCTCACACATGCCTATACTCATACAGACTTATCCTATACTTTTACCGACCTTTCCTCATACATACCTATACTCATACAGACTTATCCTATACTCTTACCGACCTATCCTCACACATGCCTATACTCATACAGACTTATCCTATACTCTTACCGACCTATCCTCACACATGCCTATACTCACACAGACTTATCCTATACCCTTACCGACCTATCCGCATACATGCCTATACTCATACAGACTTATCCTATACTCTTACCGACCTATCCTCACACATGCCTATACTCATACAGACTTATCCTATACTTTTACCGACCTTTCCTCATACATACCTATACTCATACAGACTTATCCTATACTCTTACCGACCTATCCTCACACATGCCTATACTCATACAGACTTATCCTATACTCTTACCGACCTATCCTCACACATGCCTATACTCACACAGACTTATCCTATACCCTTACCGACCTATCCGCATACATGCCTATACTCATACAGACTTATCCTATACTCTTACCGACCTATCCTCACACATGCCTATACTCATACAGACTTATCCTATACTTTTACCGACCTTTCCTCATACATACCTATACTCATACAGACTTATCCTATACTCTTACCGACCTATCCTCACACATGCCTATACTCATACAGACTTATCCTATACTCTTACCGACCTATCCTCACACATGCCTATACTCACACAGACTTATCCTATACCCTTACCGACCTATCCGCATACATACCTATACTCATACAGACTTATCCTATACTCTTACCGACCTTTCCTCATACATACCTGCACCCAAACAGACTTATCCTATACTCATACCGACCTATCCTCATACATACCTATCCGCATAAGACTTATCCTATACCCTCACCGACCTTTCCTCATACATACCTGCATCCAAACAGACTTACCCTATACCCTTACCGACCTATCCTCACACATGCCTATACTCATACAGACTTATCCTATACTCTTTACCGACCTATCCTCATACATACCTATACTCATACAGACTTATCCTATACTCTTACCGACCTATCCTCACACATGCCTATACTCATACAGACTTATCCTATACCCATACCGACCTATCCTTATACATACCAATACTCATACAGACATATCCTATACTCTTACCGACCTATGCGCATACATACCTTACCGCATACAGACTTATCCTATATTCTTACCGACCTATCCTTATACATACCTATACTCATACAGACTTATCATATACCCTTACCGACCTATCCGCATACATACCTTACCGCATACAGACTTATCCTATACTCTTACCGACCTATCCTCATACATACCTATACTCATACAGACTTATCCTATACTCTTACCGACCTATCCTCACACATGCCTATACTCATACAGACTTATCCTATACCCTTACCGACCTATCCTTATACATACCAATACTCATACAGACATATCCTATACTCTTACCGACCTATGCGCATACATACCTTACCGCATACAGACTTATCCTATACTCTTACCGACCTATCCTTATACATACCTATACTCATACAGACTTATCATATACCCTTACCGACCTATCCGCATACATACCTTACCGCATACAGACTTATCCTATACTCTTACCGACCTATCCTTATACATACCTATACTCATACTGACTTATCCTATACACTTACCGACCTATCGGCATACAGAGGCCTACCTTAACGCAAACAGACTTATCCTATACTCTTACCGACCTATCCTTATACATACCTATACTCATACAGACTTATATCCTATACTCTTACCGACCTATCCTCATACATACCTATCCGCATACAGACTTATCCTATACCCTTACCGATCTATCCGCATACATACCTTACCGCATACAGACTTATCCTATACTCTTACCGACCTATCCTTATACATACCTAAACTCATACAGACTTATCCTATACCCTTACCGACCTATCCGCATACATGCCTATACTGATACCGACTTATCCTATACTCTTACCGACCTATCCTCATACATACCTGCACCCAAACAGACTTATCCTATACCCTTACCGACCTATCCTTATACATACCTATACTCATACAGACATATCCTATACTCTTACCGACCTATCCTCATACATACCTGCACCCAAACAGACTTATCCTATACCCTTACCGACCTATCCTTATACATACCTGCACCCAAACAGACTTATCCTATACTCTTACCGACCTATCCTCATACCGACCTATCCTCATACATACCTATACTCATACAGACTTATCCTATACCCTTACCGACCTATCCTTATACATACCTGCACCCAAACAGACTTATCCTATACCCTTACCGACCTATCCTCATACATACCTGCACCCAAACAGACTTATCCTATACTCTTACCGACCTATCCTCATACATACCTATCCGCATACAGACTTATCCTATACCCTTACCGACCTTTCCTCATACATACCTGCACCCAAACAGACTTATCCTATACCCTTACCGACCTATCCTTATACATACCAATACTCATACAGACATATCCTATACTCTCACCGACCTATGCGCATACATACCTTACCGCATACAGACTTATCCTATACTCTTACCAACCTATCCTTATACCCCTATACTCATACAGACTTATCATATACCCTCACCGACCTATCCGCATACATACCTTACCGCATACAGACTTATCCTATACTCTTACCGACCTATCCTTATACATACCTATACTCATACTGACTTATCCTATACTCTTACCGACCTATCCTCATACATACCTATCCGCATACAGACTTATCCTATACCCTTACCGACCTATCCGCATACATACCTTACCGCATACAGACTTATCCTATTCTCTTACCGACCTATCCTTATACATACCTATACTCATACAGACTTATCCTATACCCTTACCGACCTATCCTCATACACACCTTATCGCATACAGACTTATCCTATACCCTTACCGACCTATCCTCATACATACCTATACTCATACAGACTTATCCTATACCCTTACCGACCTATCCTCATACATACCTTATCGCATACAGACTTATCCTATACTCTTACCGACCTATCCTTATACATACCTATACTCATACAGACTTATCCTATACCCTTACCGACCTATCCGCATACATAGGCCTATACCTTACCGCAAACAGACTTATCCTATACTCTTACCGACCTATCCTTATACATACCTATCCGCATACAGACTTATCCTATACCCTTACCGACCTATCCGCATACATACCTTACCGCATACAGTCTTATCCTATACTCTTACCAACCTATCCTCACACATGCCTATGCTCATGCAGACTTATCCTATACTCTTACCGACCTATCCTCACACATGGCTATACTCATACAGACGTATCGTATACCCTTACCGACCTATCCTCACACATGCGTATATTCATACAGACTTATCCTATAGTCTTACCGACCTTTCCTCATACATACCTATATTCATACAGACTTATCCTATACCCTTACCGACCTATTCTCCCACATGCCTATACTCATACAGACTTATCCTATACCCTTACCGACCTATCCTCACACATGCCTATACTCATACAGACTTATCCTATACTCTTACCGACCTTTCCTCATACATACCTATATTCATACAGACTTATCCTATACCCTTACCGACCTATTCTCCCACATGCCTATACTCATACAGACTTATCCTATACCCTTACCGACCTATCCTCACACATGCCTATACTCATACAGACTTATCCTATACTCTTACCGACCTTTCCTCATACATACCTATATTCATACAGACTTATCCTATACCCTTACCGACCTATCCTCATACATACCTATACTGATACAGACTTATCCTATACTCTTACCGACCTATCCGCATACATACCTATACTCATACAGATTTATCCTTTACCCTTACCGACCTTTCCTCATACATACCTATACTCATACAGACTTATCCTATACTCTTACCGACCTATCCTTATACATATCTATACTCATACAGACTTATCCTTTACCCTTACCGACCTTTCCTCATACATACCTATACTCATACAGACTTATCCTATACTCTTACCGACCTATCCTTATACATACCTATACTCATACAGACTTATCCTTTACCCTTACCGACCTTTCCTCATACATACCTATACTCATACAGACTTATCCTATACTCTTACCGACCTATCCTTATACATACCTATACTCATACAGTCTTATCCTTTACCCTTACCGACCTTTCCTCATACATACCTATACTCATACAGACTTATCCTATGCTCTTACCGACCTATCCTTATACATACCTATACCCATACAGACTTATCCTTTACCCTTACCGATCTTTCCTCATACATACCTATACTCATACAGACTTATCCTATACTCTTACCGACCTATCCGCACACATAGGCCTACCTTTAATACCGCAAACAGACTTATCCTATACTCTTACCGACCTATCCTTATACATACCTATACTCATACAGACTTATCCTATACTCTTACCGACCTATCCTCATACATACATGTACCTATCCGCATACAGACTTATCCTATAGCCTTTCCGATCTATCCGCATACATACCTTACCGCATACAGACTTATCCTATACTCTTACCGACCTATCCTTATAGATACCTATACTCATACAGACTTATCCTATACCCTTACCGACCTATCCGCATACATAGGCCTACCTTACCGCAAACAGACTTATCCTATACTCTTACCGACCTATCCGCATACATACCTTACCGCATACAGACTTATCCTATACTCTTACCGACCTATCCTCACACATGCCTATGCTCATACAGACTTATCCTAGTCTCTTACCGACCTATCCTCACACATGCCTATACTCATACAGACTTATCCTATACTCTTACCGACCTTTCCTCATACATACCTATACTCATACAGACTTATCCTATACTCTTACCGACCTTTCCTCAAACATACCTATACTCATACAGACTTATCCTATACCCTTACCGACCTATGCGCATACATGCCTATACTTATACAGACTTATCCTATACCCTTACCGACCTTTCCTTATACATACCTATACTCATACAGACATATCCTATACTGTTACCGACCTATCCGCATATATACCTTACCGCATACAGACATATTCTATACTCTTACCGACCTATACTTCTACATACCTTTTCTAATACATACCTATCCGCATACAGACTTATCCTATACTCTTACCGACCTATCCTCATACATACCTACCCTCATACAGACTTAGCTTATACACATACGGACCTATATTCATACATATCTATCCTCATACACACATATATTCATACAGACCTATCCTCACACAGACCTATCCTCATACAGACTGCCCGGTAACTTCGCATAAAACCCGGAGGTGGCACTTTATAGAGTCCGGCACATTTTCGGTCCAGTGACTGTACTCGAAACATTACCTGTCTCAGTTATTTTTTTGTTCTTCCGGGAACCCCCTGTACGACTTTTAGAGGTACAGATATTATTTCAACATATTGAGTAATTTCTCGGATAGTCTGAGAAAATCGGCCAATAGAGCTTGCCATACAAATAATATAATCCATGGTTCCTACCCAGTAATCTAAAATTACGTTACATTCGAATACAGCTTTTCCCTCAGCAAACTACTTGAATCCAGTCGAATTTTATCAATTCGTTCTCGGTGATGTACGGAAATGAAATGTTGGGATTGATTTGAAGAACAAAATTATACAGAGAGAAGGATCGATATTAATAGATGTTAAGATGTGATGGAACTAACTGATTTCTTTTCTGAATCCTTGTGTTATGACATTTTCAATATGAGGAATCTCGCGGAGAATGTTACATGATGTAATTGCAAACAATTACTTCTCATGCGGCTACACAGAATTCAATTTCATAAGAAATCACTGTATTAATTCCAAGAAAACTGACACCAACAGATGACATAATTGGGTCGTGTTTAGCATGTTTACAAAAAAAGCCAGGCTCACCACATTTGAACATCATACAGATCGACGTCCTTCTTTCTTGGACTACCAGATTTTCTGACATATTGATTTTATCAGATTTATTCAGAATGAAATGTATAATCGTTTCACTTCTTATTTCCACTCGTCGAATAATCACGGAAATTGTGTATAATTGCACATGTGAAAATATTTTGTATCCGACAAGAAACTTACAACTCCATCGATGTGATTGCATATATTGTTGACAGAAAATAAATAATTCCTTTTAGTGAAAAAATGTTCCCAACAAGTATTCGATAGGGTTTTCCTCTATTGTAGGGGTAGATTCCGTGTTCCGCTTTTTATATTTTCGGGACAAATCCTAAATTTACATACACCCACTCCCCCACCCTACGTCTCTCAGCAGGTCCCGATAAGCCAGGTACCGATATTAGCCCTTTGGGATATGGTTGATAGGAGTTTTCCCTTATTTTAGGGATAAAGTCCGTGTTCCGCTTTTTATATCTTCGGAACAAATCGTAATTTTACATGCACCCACCCATGACTGGATGACCCTGGAGGAGCGCTTCACTTTGACACCTCACTCGGCCCAATCAGTCCACTAGGGGCCCTTATCGCCCCTGAAGATTGCCGAACATTCTCACGAAAACCCACGTATTTGGGACTACTTTCTGTCCGCGTAGGCATCACCGCCAAACCGCATCACCGCGGAGAAATACATCTCCAAGGTCACGCCCGATTCACGCAGACCGGAAGTGACGTCACACTTGCACAGAACACTCCTGCGCACACCTCCCCATGACCTCCCCACGCAGACCGGAAGTGACGTCATACCTGCGCAAAAAACACCTGCGCACTCGTCCAAATAAGGCTTGTGCGGTCCTTTGTATACTACTAATGTCGTTTTCAACATTTTTTCAGTCATATCACGACGGTGCCTACATGTAGCTCTCGCGTGCATTGCGCGCGCTCCGCAGATCGATGGAGATCTACATTTCGTAGCTACCTTTCGTAACACAAAGGGCCTTGTCCAAGCATTAATATTAATTATATAGCGAGTATCGGCTTGTGAGACTATGCGCCTCACCAGCCAAGGTGACCTGCGCACATTTGGGTCCGAGTTACGAACTTTGTTTGACAATACTTTTTGAGATATGTACCTATGATACTGAAATCAAGTAGTTGTACTGCTTAGTCAATAATACTTTACAGACGCATCATTTCCATCGATTTCCAGATTTTATAATATGGCCGCTACTGTGATGCGCATATCAAAAATAATTAATTTTCATGCGGCTAAACAGAATTCAATTTCATAAGAAATCACTGTGTTAATTCCAAGAAAACTGACACCAACAGATGACATAATTGGGTCGTGTTTAGCATGTTTACAAAAAAGCCAGGTTCACCACATTTGAACATCATACAGATTGACGTCCTTCTTTCTTGGACTACCAGATTTTCTGACATATTGATTTTATTAGATTTATTCAGAAGGAAATGTATAATCGTTTCACTTCTTATTTGCTCTCGTCGAATAATCACGGAAAATTGTGTATAATTGCACATTAGAAAATATTTTACATCCGACGAGAAACAACTCCATCGATGCGATTGCATATATTGTTAACAGAAAATAAATAATTCCTTTTAGTGAAAAAATGTTCCCAACCAATATTCGATTATTGTATAACATGAATCCTTCGTTAAAGGAAGAATGGTGCCGATACGTTGACTTCCGTGCAGGACCAATAAATTGCTTCCTGCTCAACGATAATGTCAGTTCCGAGTGACAGAAGTCAAAAGCCAAAAGCCAAAAAAAAAAAAAAAAAACGTCAAAAGACGACTTCACTGGGAGATCGAAATTATATACCGGTATGTCTTCCTCTATCGGCTCACTATGGTTCTACAAAAGGGACTGTCGATGGGAATGTTTCCGTTAAGCGAAAAAAGACTGCAGCAATCTCCAATGATGCTGAAAATACAACACGGTGCTCTGTTTTAAGATCCAATGGTTAGCATTTCTTATCAGATGAACGCGTGAGTCGTCCACCAAGGGAAACTAACTCATTTGCGCTTTAATGAGGCATATTCGACAAGGCTACGTACTCTCTACGTGTAAGTTAGCAATCTGTACAGAAAATAATAGCCTTCTGGTCGGAAATTGTCCTAACCTCTATAACATTGGACGCATGCAGTGGATTTTTTTTATCGACGTAAAATTCATTACCGAAGAGTATGAATTGCTGAAACGACGAGGAAATTACCCAATGCGTTGCATTATTGAAACGTCGAGATAAAAAATCACAAATTGAGAAAATGGGCACGATAATTACGATCACTCAGTGCAAGTTTAACCTCAACGTTACCCAATTAAGTAAGGCGAGTCGTCAGTGAAATACATACATGTCTAAGTCTTAGAACAAGCTATTATTAACATTTAGAAAATGGGTGAACCTCATAGATCAAAACAGGCTTCTCATCTTGTCTGGTTGCCAAACATTCCATAGATTCGACGGCGTTTGATCTCTCTGTGAAATTTCCCAACCACTTTGACAGGCATCTGTCCGGGTGTGAACCTTATGAGTATTTTTCTAGTATTTATTAAATTCGACGTCAAGTGTAACGTCGATAACTTTTCATCCTTCACTTGAACATTACATTGAGAGAAAAAAGTATGTTTAAAGGGCATTCACTTCATGTGAGCTCACTTCAAACAACCTTCTATGAAACCACACAAATCATCTCCCCCGCACATTTGGTGTTACTGAATGTGAATTCGGAAAACATAATACCAGCATATTTATTTCTAGTGACAACCTCTCATTGTGTATACGAGGACAATGATAAACCAGGCACGGCGGAAGCAATTCATGATTGGAGGGGCCACTATCACAGCACAATTAGGCGAGGGTCCAGGGGCCGCCTAGGCCCCGGAAGCTCCAGGGGTCTTAGAGAGCCAGAGAGGCGTTCTAGCGTATTTCCGAGCAATAAAACAAGAAATCCTAGCCCGTGTAAACTCCATTTGTGTTGCCTGTTTTCCCAACATTTTTTTGAATTTTCATTATCAAGTAAAATGATGTTCGGAAGTATAAATAATTTGAATATATATCAATCCAAATGTTCATTAAGTTTCGATCATGCCACTGGCAAAGAGATTTTTTTTACTTGTTGGGGAGCCTTTTGTCTCCTTGTGATTCATATATATTGAAAATTCTACCGCCGTCAGCGAATGTTCAAAGTAGTATACAAAGCGTAAATTAAGGACGTTTGACCTCAGAAATTTGCATATTAGGGAGGTCACGGGAGGGTCACAGAGGTCAAGTGAACTATAGTTCCGGCAGGATGACAAAAAGCTACCTCTAACACAGGAGAGTTCCAATTGCTGCAGGGGATGTATTCAGGATGTATTCATCCGCGGTGATGCGGTCTGGCCGCGGTTTTGGCGGTGATTCGGTCTCGGGAAAAAGCTTCCGCGGAGAAAAGTAGTCCCTAGATAAAATGGTCCGATTGGGTCGAGTGAGGTATCAAAGTGAAGCTTATGTGAAGGGGCATCTAATGGGCTGGGTGTGGGGTTGACATATCGGCCTTCTGCGCATGCGCGGTGGCCGAAGGGTATGAAAATAGCCGTTTTGGGATGTAGGGGAGTCCCTAATGGTCCAATGGAGTCGAGTGAGGTATCAAAGTGAAGCCTAGGTGAAGGGGTATTTTATGGCTGGGTTAGTGCATGTAAAATTTTTCCTGAAAAAAAACGGAACTCGGACTTTATCGAAAAATCCGGGAAAATACCTATATGGGGTATGGGGGTCCGATTGTGTCGAGTGAGGTATCAAAGTGAAGCATTAGGATTTCGCTGACGTCCTAGTAATAAACATAATCTATAGGTGTTGTACCATGTTAATAGGATCAGTCTAGCATCTGTACCACCCTAGGGTCGAGCGTTTATTGTCCCGTGTATCTCCGCAAGAAAACAACAAACAAAATGGCGGCTCCAGGATGGTGTGGGGATGCCCTTTCCATATCACGGCGTCGACAGTAGCGCCATCTGCACACATTGACGCAAGGGAGACAACTCGTGTGGCCTAAGGATATGGAAATAGCCGTGTTGGAGCTAGGGGAGCCACAAATGGTCCAATGGGATCGAGTGAGGTATCAAAGTAAAGCCTAGGTGAAGGGGCATCTGATGGGCTGGGTGTGGGGTTGAACTAGCGTCATTCTGCGCATGCGCGGTGGCCCAAGGGTATGGAAATAGCCGTTTTGGAGCTAGGGGAGTTACTACTGGTCCAGTGGGGTCATATGAGGTATCAATGTGAAGCCTAGGTGAGGGGGCATCTGATGGGCTGGGTGTGGGGTTGAACTAGCGTCATTCTGCGCATGCGCGGTGGCCCAAGGGTATGGAAATAGCCGTTTTGGAGCTAGGGGAGTTACTACTGGTCCAGTGGGGTCGAATGAGGTATTAAAGTGAAGCCTATGTGAGGGGGCATCTGACTGGACTAGTGGGTTTGAACTAGCGTCATTCTGCGCATGCGCGGTGGCCCAAGGGTATGGAAATAGCCGTGTTGGGAGCTAGGGGAGCCACAAATGGTCCAATGGGGTCGTATGAGGTATCAAAGTAAAGCCTAGGTGAAGGGGCATCTGACTGGACTAGTGGCTCGGCCGTTGTCACCATTCTGCGCATGCGCGGTGGCCCAAGGGTATGGAAATAGCCGTTTTGGAGCTAGCGAAGCCAATAATGGTCCAATGGGATCGAGTGAGGTATCAAAGTGAAGCTTATGTGAAGGGGCATCTGACTCGACTAGTGGGTTGACATAGCGTCATTCTGCGCATGCGCGTTGGCCCAAGGGTATGGAAATAGCCGTTTTGGAGCTAGGGGAGTTACTACTGGTCCAGTGGGGTCGAATGAGGTATTAAAGTGAAGCCTATGTGAGGGGGCATCTGACTGGACTAGTGGGTTTGAACTAGAGTCATTCTGCGCATGCGCGGTGGCCCAAGGGTATGGAAATAGCCGTGTTGGGAGCTAGGGGAGCCACAAATGGTCCAATGGGGTCGTATGAGGTATCAAAGTAAAGCCTAGGTGAAGGGGCATCTGACTGGACTAGTGGCTCGGCCGTTGTCACCATTCTGCGCATGCGCGGTGGCCCAAGGGTATGGAAATAGCCGTTTTGGAGCTAGCGAAGCCAATAATGGTCCAATGGGATCGAGTGAGGTATCAAAGTGAAGCTTATGTGAAGGGGCATCTGACTCGACTAGTGGGTTGACATAGCGTCATTCTGCGCATGCGCGGTGGCCCAAGGGTATGGAAATAGCCGTGTTGGAGCTAGGGGAGTCCCTAATGGTCCAATGGGGTCGAGTGAGGTATCCATGTGAAGCATTCGTGAAGGGGCATCTGATGGGTTGGGTGTGCGGTAGGAATATCATTCTGCGCATGCGCAGACGCAATGCGGAGCTCTCGTCCAATCAGAAGCGAGTATTTCAAATCCGCCACGGAGCTCTCGTCCAATCAGAAGCGAGTATTTTGACCCGGTGCATTATGGGGCATATCCAAGATGGCGGCACGTATGTTCAAGATGGCGGCACATCCGGTGTCGAAAACTGGCCATTTTATCGGGATGTGGTCACCTAGTGTCGAAAACTGGACCCTGTATGGGTCCCGCTAGACGTTTTGGGAGCTAGGGGAGTCCCTAATGGTCCAATGGGGTCGAGTGAGGTCTTATTTTGAAGCTCTCGTGGAGGAGCATCTGATGGGCTGGGTGTGGGGTTGAAATAGCGGCATTCTGCGCATGCGCAGCCTGGCCGTAGTATAGAAATAGACGTGTTGGGGGGTATGTGGGTGTGTGTTTGGGTTTGAGATGGGCTATTCACGGTTCGAATGGGTCGTGTGAGGTATCAATGTGAAGCTTGTGTGGGGTAGAGTCAGAATGGCGTGTTTTTAAATGCAAGTCGCGTCAATCTGTGCATGCGCATTTGGTTGTAGTAAGTAAAGTGGCCATTTTGGGGCAGTGAAGGAAGGTATTTGGGGTCGAGATGGACCATCCTTGGTCTGAATGCGTCCTGGGAGGTGTCATTTTGTAGTTCTCGGGGTGTACATTCCGAATTGAGGGATGTTCCCGTCATCTGTGACGTCATCGATGACGTCATCAGTAGGAGTATTAGCGAAAGTGAGCCTTTTGGGGCAGTGCAGGAAGGTATTTGGTGTAGAGATGGACCATCCGCGTTGCGAATGCGTCATGGGATGTGTCATGTTGTAGCTCTCGGAGTATAGACCCCGATTTCAGGGATATTTACAGCATCTGTGACGTCATCGATGACGTCATTAGTACAAGTTGTAGCGAAAGTGGGCCTTTTGGGGCAGTGCAGGAAGGTATTTGGTGTAGAGATGGACCATCCGCGGTCCAAATGGACCGTGTGAGGTGTCATCTTGTAGCAACGCCCACCAACACCATTCTTAATGCTTCAACGCCCTGGTGAAATAGCTCAGAAGCTCTGATATTCCATGGAATTGTCACTAATTCTTCGAAATGCAGTGATGCCCGTCAACGCCCGTCGTTACACCTTAACACTCTAACATAACGCCATGATATAGACCAGAGAGAGAACAACAACAGCAACAACAACAAGGATGACACATGAGAGAACAACAACAAGAAGAAGTTTTTTTCATATAGTTTATTCTCCCCAATGTTACATCATACCCACGCTGGGGGAGCCGCGTTGGGTATATTTACAATTCAAGAAGATTCTTATCCAATCAGAGGCCACCATTTGCATGTTTCATATTCGTTCCTGTCCGTTAGATGTATTCTTGTCCAATCAGAAGTCTCCATTTCAGAAAATGCCATCTGAACCGTTTATTCTAATCATCGTCGGGCAGGCCAGGATACCGTTGAGGCAACATATCCTCAGATAGTTGTTTGCGCATTCTGAGTATCTATCAGTGCATGGGTGAATACTTTCATCCGATGGAGGTGGTGGTCAGTTTAACCACGAAGAACGCAACATTGGTCATTATCTCCACTATCCACTTGGTGTTACAATTCAAGAAGACTTGTCCAATCAGAGGCCACCATTTGCATCTGTCATATTCGTTCCTGTCCGTTAGATGTATTCTTGTCCAATCAGAAGTCTTCATTTCAGAAAGTTCCATCTTCGGCCATGTTCGCTTTGAACCGTTTATTCTAATCATCATCGGGCAGCCCAGGATACCGTTGAGGCAACATATCCTCAGATAGTTGCTTGTGCATTCTGAGTATCTATCAGTGCCTGGGTGAATACATTCACCCGATGGGTTGGTCGGTCAGCTTGGTCACGAAGAACGTAACATTGGTCACACTGTCCACTGTCCACTTGGTGTTGGGGCGTTGCAACCGGGCCCATTTCAAGGGATCCACGGTGTTCAGTTTCTCCAGCATCGTCTCTAGCGACACTCGGTTAATGATGGTAAACGGTTGGTCAAATACCTGGATGTTACTGCTCGGGTAAAAGTATCGGACTTGGACTGTCTCTTTATGCTGCAGCACATAACCAAACGCCAGATTCAATTTGAAGGCCGTAGTTTGATCTTTGAAGATGGCTTCTACGTAGCTACGTAGACGGGCGAGGTCGGTCAGTCGGAAATTGTAGATATCTTGAATAGGGCGATGACGGTGGAAACAGTGCCGTATCATGGACCAATGGCGCCGATAGATGTCACTCACTGGATGGGCGCCCTGTAAGAGATCGCTAGGAACATTTATGGGCTCGTCCAGAAAATGTTCGATGTTGTCAGGCGTATGACTCGAAACCGTAACGGTGGGGTCCGGCTGGATATCCAGGCTCTGAACTGTGGGTATAGACGGGCTCTCCTTCATCGCATCACCAGTGGCATTCGTCTCCCCGGGCTCATCTTCACTAGGTCTGACCTTCCGCGGCTCCTCCTCAGTAGGAAGTTGTCGCACATGCCATGGTACCGGGGCATGAATCAACCGTTGGTGTCGCAGCAACTGACTGCGTCGTTTGAAGAGTTGACCACAACCGTTACATTGTTCCGTCGCGCCCTCGTGGAATGAGCGTTCGTGGCACAGTAAATGATCCTCCCGATTGAATGACCGTGCGCAGGTTGTACAAGTATACCGAGCATCGTTGTGGGTGGAGGCCTCGTGGCGTCGTAAATTATCTAGACGAGTAAACAGCTTCTGGCAAGTTGTGCAAGTGAACATCTTGGTGGTTGACAGAGTGTCTGATGAAACGTCCAGGCCGCTTCCCTTTTATAGCACGCTAGCTGGTGATCTATTTTTAGCACACTCAGTTCAACTATCCCCAAGTCGAGGGCCGAGCCGTGACATCTTCGGTAACATCCGTGTCTCTTCGGTCACCTCCGTACCGTCAACGATCAACATGTAGACATATAGAGTATGTACGGCATGTTATGGTATTCATCAGTGCATGAGTGACGCATTCAGCCGATGGGAGTGGTCGGTCAGCTGGTAACGAAAAACGTAACATTGGTCACACTCTCCACTGTCCACTTGGTGTTGGGGCGTTGTTGTTGGGCCCATTCCAAGGGATCCACGGTGTCCAGTTTCTCCAGCATCGTCTCTAGCGACACTCGGTTAATGATGGTAAACGGTTGGTCAAATACCCGGATGTTACTGCTCGGGTAAAAATATCGGACTTGGACTGTCTCTTTATGCTGCAGCACATAACCAAACGCCAGATTCAATTTGAAGGCCGTAGTTTGATCTTTGAAGATGGCTTCTACGTAGCTACGTAGACGGGCGAGGTCGGTCAGTCGGAAATTGTAGATATCTTGAATAGGGCGATGACGGTAGAAACAGTGCCGGATCATGGGCCAATGGCGCCGATAAATGTCACTCACTGGATGGTCTTCGTGTAACAGATCGCTGGGAACATTTATGGCTTCGTCCACGAAGTGTACTTTGCCCTCCACGTCGTACAAAATCTGGCCCAAGGTCTTGTCGTCGGAATTTGACTGTTGAATTAGGGCGACATCATCATCGGCCCTCGTGCGATGGGTGGGAGTTCCCCCTGTTTCGATATTGATGCCTACGGGCTCTTCTATCTGCAAACGTGGCTGCGGAACAGGGTGTCGTGTGCGTTGGTGTCGCAGCAACTGACTGGTCAGTTTGAAAAGCCGACCACATTCTTCGCATGGACGCTTGGGTACTTCATGGCGTGCACGTGTGTGGCGCTGTAAATGATCCGGGCGCTGAAACGACAGTGTACATATCGTACAGTTATACCGGGCGGTTCCTTCGTGCTTGGTAGCCTCATGGCGGCGCAAGTCGTGCAGACGAGTGAATGATTTCGAGCACGTAGTACAAGTGAACATCTTGGTGGTTGACAGAGTGTCTGATGAAACGGCCAGACCGCTTCCCTTTTATAGCACGCTAGCTGATATCATGTTCGGGCACTTCCGTGTCTCTTCGGATGTAAAAGTCCCCGGATGTAAAAGTGCCCGAATGTTTACGAATGTTCCACCATTCCGGACTTCTATCAAGTCCATGTCCAGAAGCTCTCATACGCCGCCATTTTGGAGCCGCCATGTTGGATCCGCCATTTTGGAACCGCCATCTTGGATATGTCCCATAATGCACCGAGTCAAAATACTCGCTTCTGATTGGACGAGAGCTCTGTGACGGATTTTAAATACTCGCTTCTGTTTGGTGTACGTCGCTAAAGGTGACCGGAACTGACCTTTGACCCCGGCGCGCAAAGGTTTCCACCGCACCGCGCGGACAGGAACGAATATGACAGATGCAAATGGTGGCCTCTGATTGGACAAGTCTTCTTGAATTGTAACACCAAGTGGATAGTGGAGATAATGACCAATGTTGCGTTCTTCGTGGTTAAACTGACCACCACCTCCATCGGATGAAAGTATTCACCCATGCACTGATAGATACTCAGAATGCGCAAACAACTATCTGAGGATATGTTGCCTCAACGGTATCCTGGCCTGCCCGACGATGATTAGAATAAACGGTTCAGATGGCACTTTCTGAAATGGAGACTTCTGATTGGACAAGAATACATCTAACGGACAGGAACGAATATGAAACATGCAAATGGTGGCCTCTGATTGGATAAGAATCTTCTTGAATTGTAAATATACCCAACGCGGCTCCCCCAGCGTGGGTATGATGTAACATTGGGGAAAATAAACTATATGAAAAAAACTTCTTGTTGTTGTTGTTCTCTCATGTGTCATCCTTGTTGTTGTTGCTGTTGTTGTTCTCTCTCTGGTCTATATCATGGCGTTATGTTAGAGTGTTAAGGTGTAACGACGGGCGTTGACGGGCATCACTGCATTTCGAAGAATTAGTGACAATTCCATGGAATATCAGAGCTTCTGAGCTATTTCACCAGGGCGTTGAAGCATTAAGAATGGTGTTGGTGGGCGTTGCTACAAGATGACACCTCACACGGTCCATTTGGACCGCGGATGGTCCATCTCTACACCAAATACCTTCCTGCACTACCCCAAAAGGCCCACTTTCGCTACAACTTGTACTAATGACGCCATCGATGACGTCACAGATGCTGTAAATATCCCTGAAATCGGGGTCTATACTCCGAGAGCTACAACATGACACATCCCATGACGCATTCGCAACGCGGATGGTCCATCTCTACACCAAATACCTTCCTGCACTGCCCCAAAAGGCTCACTTTCGCTAATACTCCTACTGATGACGTCATCGATGACGTCACAGATGACGGGAACATCCCTCAATTCGGAATGTACACCCCGAGAACTACAAAATGACACCTCCCAGGACGCATTCAGACCAAGGATGGTCCATCTCGACCCCAAATACCTTCCTTCACTGCCCCAAAATGGCCACTTTACTTACTACAACCAAATGCGCATGCACAGATTGACGCGACTTGCATTTAAAAACACGCCATTCTGACTCTACCCCACACAAGCTTCACATTGATACCTCACACGACCCATTCGAACCGTGAATAGCCCATCTCAAACCCAAACACACACCCACATACCCCCCCAACACGTCTATTTCTATATTACGGCCAGGCTGCGCATGCGCAGAATGCCGCTATTTCAACCCCACACCCAGCCCATCAGATGCTCCTCCACGAGAGCTTCAAAATAAGACCTCACTCGACCCCATTGGACCATTAGGGACTCCCTAGCTCCCAAAACGTCTAGCGGGACCCATACAGGGTCCAGTTTTCGACACTAGGTGACCACATCCCGATAAAATGGCCAGTTTTCGACACCGGATGTGCCGCCATCTTGAACATACGTGCCGCCATCTTGGATATGCCCCATAATGCACCGGGTCAAAATACTCGCTTCTGATTGGACGAGAGCTCCGTGGCGGATTTGAAATACTCGCTTCTGATTGGACGAGAGCTCCGCATTGCGTCTGCGCATGCGCAGAATGATATTCCTACCGCACACCCAACCCATCAGATGCCCCTTCACGAATGCTTCACATGGATACCTCACTCGACCCCATTGGACCATTAGGGACTCCCCTAGCTCCAACACGGCTATTTCCATACCCTTGGGCCACCGCGCATGCGCAGAATGACGCTATGTCAACCCACTAGTCGAGTCAGATGCCCCTTCACATAAGCTTCACTTTGATACCTCACTCGATCCCATTAGACCATTATTGGCTTCGCTAGCTCCAAAACGGCTATTTCCATACCCTTAGGCCACCGCGCATGCGCAGAATGGTGACAACGGCCGAGCCACTAGTCCAGTCAGATGCCCCTTCACCTAGGCTTTACTTTGATACCTCATACGACCCCATTGGACCATTTGTGGCTCCCCTAGCTCCCAACACGGCTATTTCCATACCCTTGGGCCACCGCGCATGCGCAGAATGACGCTAGTTCAAACCCACTAGTCCAGTCAGATGCCCCCTCACATAGGCTTCACTTTAATACCTCATTCGACCCCACTGGACCAGTAGTAACTCCCCTAGCTCCAAAACGGCTATTTCCATACCCTTGGGCCACCGCGCATGCGCAGAATGACGCTATGTCAACCCACTAGTCGAGTCAGATGCCCCTTCACATAAGCTTCACTTTGATACCTCACTCGATCCCATTGGACCATTATTGGCTTCGCTAGCTCCAAAACGGCTATTTCCATACCCTTGGGCCACCGCGCATGCGCAGAATGGTGACAACGGCCGAGCCACTAGTCCAGTCAGATGCCCCTTCACCTAGGCTTTACTTTGATACCTCATACGACCCCATTGGACCATTTGTGGCTCCCCTAGCTCCCAACACGGCTATTTCCATACCCTTGGGCCACCGCGCATGCGCAGAATGACGCTAGTTCAAACCCACTAGTCCAGTCAGATGCCCCCTCACATAGGCTTCACTTTAATACCTCATTCGACCCCACTGGACCAGTAGTAACTCCTCTAGCTCCAAAACGGCTATTTCCATACCCTTGGGCCACCGCGCATGCGCAGAATGACGCTAGTTCAACCCCACACCCAGCCCATTAGATGCCCCCTCACCTAGGCTTCACATTGATACCTCATATGACCCCACTGGACCAGTAGTAACTCCCCTAGCTCCAAAACGGCTATTTCCATACACTTGGGCCACCGCGCATGCGCAGAATGACGCTAGTTCAACCCCACACCCAGCCCATCAGATGCCCCTTCACCTAGGCTTTACTTTGATACCTCACTCGATCCCATTGGACCATTTGTGGCTCCCCTAGCTCCAACACGGCTATTTCCATATCCTTAGGCCACACGAGTTGTCTCCCTTGCGTCAATGTGTGCAGATGGCGCTACTGTCGACGCCGTGATATGGAAAGGGCATCCCCACACCATCCTGGAGCCGCCATTTTGTTTGCTGTTTTCTTGCGGAGATACACGGGACAATAAACGCTCGACCCTAGGGTGGTACAGATGCTAGACTGATCCTATTAACATGGTACAACACCTATAGATTATGTTTATTACTAGGACGTCAGCGAAATCCTAATGCTTCACTTTGATACCTCACTGGACACAATCGGACCCCCATACCCCATATAGGTATTTTCCCGGATTTTTCGATAAAGTCCGAGTTCCGTTTTTTTTCAGGAAAAATTTTACATGCACTAACCCAGCCATAAAATACCCCTTCACCTAGGCTTCACTTTGATACCTCACTCGACTCCATTGGATCATTAGGGACTCCCCTACATCCCAAAACGGCTATTTTCATACCCTTCGGCCACCGCGCATGCGCAGAAGGCCGATATGTCAACCCCACACCCAGCCCATTAGATGCCCCTTCACATAAGCTTCACTTTGATACCTCACTCGACCCCATCCGACCATTTTATCTAGGGACTACTTTTTCTCCGCGGAAGCTTTTTCCCGAGACCGAATCACCGCCAAAACCGCGGCCAGACCGCATCACCGCGGATGAATACATCCTGAATACATCCCCTGCAGCAATTGGAACTCTCCTGTGTTAGAGGTAGCTTTTGGTCATCCTGCCGGAACTATAGTTCACTTGACCTCTGTGACCCTCCCGTGACCTCCCTAATATGCAAATTTCTGAGGTCAAACGTCCCCAATTTACGCTTTGTATACTACTGTTCAACTTCTGCGCTACCGGTACGTGGGGTGAAAGCTTATCTCGGTCCACAGCCTGCTCCTGTTTGTCCATAGGGAGAAACCGATTTTCGTTGTTGACGAAATCATTCGCTATATCAACCAAGGTGATGGAATACATACAACTTGGTTGATGTACATGTACGTGTAGCGAAGGAAGTCATCAACAACGAGATTCGGAGGCGAGTCATAATTGACTGGCTATTATTGCGTGTACTAGAGCAGCATTATACGAACACAACTTGTGAATCACGTGAATAAGCAAGGATGTCTCTCATGGTTATAACGTCACTCTATCGGTTCTTTATCTTTCTCTGTCTAATTTTTTGTTTCGTGTGTATGTGTGTGTGTTCGTTTTTTTCTGTTTTTACTGAAAGTATTGGTGGGGGAATGGCCCCTCCTGCTCCGCCGTCCCTGTATCATAGCACAATTAGGCGAAGTTAGTCACCTAAGACTGCGAACTGTAAAGAGCATGTTGATGACTGTTTTCATGTGATTGACAAAATAAATATCAAGATTATGCTTTTATCAAGACTATGTCCATTTTCTTTCTAATTTTGATGAATGCAAGGCTGAACAATCAAATAACAGTGTTTTATCTTCGCTGATATCACGAACCGTCCAGAATATAGGAGTCAATGTTTTTAACGGCATTTGTCTTTGTAATTGGTGGCATACATGGTGCAAGGATTTAATCATTTATCTCTACCATCTTTTATATGGTATAACACTATTAACCTTTCGTGAACCTAAAAATTAATAAACAATGCCGGTAAAAAAATTTATAGAGCTTTGGCTGGCCCACTAATGCTGGACAGTTGTAAATAGTTTTAGTTTTACGACAGATATGCGACGCAGACAATTCATTTCGAAAATACGTATTCATTGAAGTAGTTTTTCGTGGACATCATATGAATTTTAGAAAAGTTGGTCAAATTATTGGGGGGGGCTTCAGCCCCCGTTCCCGGCTCCGCCGTGCCTGTAAACACAGTGCCATCGAATGAAGAGTTGATACTTGCGACGTGGCTTGTGGCAATCTCGGTAACTTATTGCAACGTATACATCTATAACACTGGTGCTGAAAATTGGTACGCTCTCGCCAACTAACGCACGACGAATGAGTCACCAGGCTTCGACCCGGGTAAAGGTTCTTTTGCTGGTTTAAATTTAATAACACATTTTGGAAAAACGAAGAATCTCTGTAGTATACACCGCATATATGTCTATACCCTATTGGAGTTTCGAGAGCTGTAAATCATCACAGGATTCAAAATGTAGAGCTTAAGATTTCACAAAAAAGCTGTACTTAAAAGTAAATTGAAAGCAAAATCAATCCTAACAAATTGTTGTAATAAAATACATATGTATAATTCTACACTCTGAAATCGGTGACCATATCTCTTCTCCCATTGGCCAAAATAGCATCACGTGATGTGAAATTGAACAGTTTACAACTCGATAAACTTCGCATTTCGAAGTCGAAGTTTACACGTTTCTTGACGAACTATTTTTGTAGCAGACGAGGTTTCTCGTACCGACTGGTTTTGACCTATAGAATTCAGGACGGAACAGTAACAGTTCACGCCGACAAATTCATGACACTAACGTCGTAATTTTTTTTGACACCTCGCACATAAAGAATGAACAGTTACGCAATTTATTTACAACCGAACGCTTGGTGAGTGGGAATCTGAAATGGACAGGAGTAACGGAGTGCAGGTACGTTGGCCCAGTGAAAAGAGAGTGGTACGGTACAAACATTCGCGCTGACGTTTGACAGCCTCACCCGATTCATTCGTTGATTATTATATCCAGTCGTCTTCAATTATCCAAAGTATTTTCATTCAGATTCATCTTTGTCCAGGTGATGGTTAATTCGGTAAATTCTTTTGTCCCTAAATTATGAATTTATTCTAACTGTTATTCCAACTGTTATTCCAACTGTCGTTTATAGCATATAGCATCGGATTGTACAAAAATAGCAATGTCACGTGCGCCCGTTCTCACTGTTGCAGTCCGCGGTAGAAAATAGTTCTAGTTCAATTTATTTTTAATTTTCATGTTTGAACAATTCTGAATAAAACGAATAATGACATATTCATCAAATGATATATTCATGAGGAATAAAACTTTTCATTTAAAAGAAAAATCTGTATTCGGCTTGTTATATATATTCGACGGGATATATATTCAGAAGTCAGTGAAGAGGGCACTTGCATGTCAGCTGTTTTACGGGTGACGGGGTTAAATTCATCTCTAAAGATATCTGTAAACGCCTTCCTTACAATAAAAAGTATGCATAGATCAACTGATAAATGAGAGTGAAGAATTATAAGGATTAACTTTCGCATTTTGCAGGTTCATCGGGGTATAAACTGTCAAATGATGTGGTTCAAACTACGTGTAAACTGTGCTCGCAAGCTCGCACAGTTTGAACCACATCATTTGACAGTTTATACCCCGATGAACCAGCAAAATGCGAAAGTCAATCCGTAAATAAATTCAGTTGTTGCCACGGTATTCAAAACCCAGGCCCCACATACCAGATATTCAACTGCCTTATTTTCGTTGTATCCACATGTTGATTTGTGAACAACTTGCACCGAGTCGGCGTTAGGACAATAATGCATGACTGCACCACGTTAGGACAATAATGCATGACTGCACCACGTTAGGACAATAATGCATGACTGCACCACGTTAGGACAATAATGCATGACTGCACCACGTTAGGACAATAATGCATGACTGCACCACGTTAGGACAATAATGCATGACTGCACCACGTGGGGTGCCACTGAATTTCGTATAATAGAGTATCTCATGGATTAGAAAGTGGTGCGCAGTTGTATAACAACAAAACCACAATGTGGATACACTCCACGTGGTAACAGTGTATGCAATATGGATGAACGCGTGGATTCCCAGTGATATAAATCCGGATGTATATATACTCTAAAATTTACGAAACATAAGCAAGGGATTAGTATATACGTCTTTTACATTGGTAGGCATTTCAAGAATGTTCCATCAAACGGTGTTCATGTCACTTATTTCGTATTTAAATATCGATATACGATTCAGTGGAAAATATACAAGAAAAAAAAACCACTTGAAAAAAACCAATATACTGGAATTGTAAGAGATTCTTCCAGTTTAGATTGTTTATTTTGAATAAACAATCTAATGGAGAAGTAGTATATCTTTAGCTTCTGAATATGCAGAAACGCGCTGATTGATCAATACTGTGAAATGTATAGAACTAAGCGAACTCCTTATTTTCCCATTATTTCATATTTGATTTTATGACATGCTATTGTCAGTACTATGTAACCCAGGCTTTCGGTGCAGTAATTAATCAAGCTCAACAATGACATACAATGAAAGAAATCGAACAGTTTATTACAACAGGAAAAGAAAATGGCTCATGAGCAATAAAAAAAAAGCAACAAGAAAAACAATGACATGTGAGAGTGCATAGGCCGACAGTATCTGTGCAGGCAAGGAGCAGCTGCTGATGATCCTCCTCACTGGAACTACACAATGCGTCACGATAATCCGCTAACCTTTTGGTCTACACACGCCGATGCACACCCAACAGGCTTTCGTGGCTTGATATCACACGCAATTAGTGAATCAAACAGACCTTCATATAAGTAGCATTTGTGTTTACCAATAGAACAGGCTTCCGTAGAAATAGCACTAGCGAATGTAGGAGTAACAGGCTTCCGTAGGAACCGCTAATGTGGATATAACAGGCTTCCGTAGGAATAGCACTCGCGAATATAGATGTAACAGGCTTCCGTAGGAATAGCACTCGCGAGTGTAAGCGTAACAGGCTTCCGTATGAATAGCACTCGCGAATGTAAGTGTAACAGTCTTCCGTAGGAATCGCTAATGTGGATATAACAGGCTTCCGTAGGAATAGCACTCGCGAATATAGATGTAACAGGCTTCCGTAGGAATAATACTCGCGAATGTGGATATAACAGGCTTCCGTAGGAACGCTATTGTGGATATAATAGGCTTCCGTAGGAATAGCACTCGCGAATATAGATGTAACAGGCTTCCGTAGGAAGAGTACTCGCGAATGTTGATATAACAAGCTGCCGTAGGAATCGCTCCCGCGAATCACACGATTCTCCTAAGGAAATATAATATCACCAATATGAATCGCAATAAAGCACTCAGTCTTCTGTCGTCTAAAGAAGATGGCAGTAGTTCAGCACGTTAACCGTTTCTCGGCAGGTAAATATGGGCTTTAATAAAATAAAGTCTGTCAACAAGTTACTGCGACTTCATATCAACATAGTTCATGCAGAAATGTCTATCGGCCTTCCATACAGCATAGACAGAAACGAAACTTCGGCAGAAAAGTTCAATTACAGGTAATGGGCTTCCATATATATATTGTACCACAGTTATTCTGTATCTGTACATACCTTGAGAGTCAGCTCGCCCATAATAACGTTCCATAGAGATTTCCAAGTAGTTCATTTGGTGTCGCCAGACCACCATATAAGCATTTTCAACTTCAGTTAATACTTGGTGGTAACAAAGCTTCTTTGAAGCTCCCTGATATGACTAATCTTTTACCAACAACTGTCCATTAGGAATCAATTTACAGAGGAATTGTTTCGATGATAGCAGGCCTCCATAGAATCAAATTTCGACGAAGATTGTACAACAACAACAGTTTGTCCACTTTGGTAACTACGGTCTTCGCCAAAATAATTACTCTATCACAATGGTCACTTAAAGAGCCACTCACTGACATCCAACTGTCTCCCGGCTGCCTCGTACAACACAAATCGTTGAATCTGCCACGGAGATAATCAGTTTTAGTCCAGTTTTGCTCCGATTAATCACAATTTTGCTGTTCACATTTCATGTACAATTCCGCCAAAGGGACCAAATCCTATCTCCCTACGCGCAAGAGCTCCAACCTATGCTGATGAGTCCACGTGGTAGACTCGTAGGCTCACAGAATGTGCGGGCTACACACTCCCCCCTCAAATCTGCTTCGTCCCGGAGCAGACAGTTTCTAACGCGCAAAGATTCTATGGGCGAGTTTGGTAAACATTCCCTCTCGACGAGGGTGTGCACAGCTGGCTTGCAACTTATGATAAGTAGCCTCACCAAGTCTATCGTACGTGAATCGTGGCGGAGCTTTCACAGTTCTTGCTGAACGCCTCGAAGGAGCAGGTTCTGATGCGGCCTCCTGCTGCACTAATTCAATCACTGTGTTTGGTTCACCCTGTTCCGGTACAGGAATTGTTTCAGACACTTCAGGAGAAGGATCTGTTCCGCTGAGCTCCTCTGTACAATCTGCTTCAACCAATTTTGGTTGTGAATCCTGAAGCTGTCCAGAGTCTGCTGGTTCTGCGATTTCAGATTCCACGGACGGCAGTACAAGTGGTGTAGGGCTGTTACTGCTTGTATGCTGCTGAATGACCCTTCCTGGGACAAATTCTGGAGCCCCACCGTTCAAGTTTGACTGACGAATACATGTGTCTGACATGTTCGGAGCAGGAGCCTGAGCTACTGGCAGGAGTAAGGTAAGTTCATTTTCAGACTCTGAACCGGATGAAGAGTCGCTACCCGCTTGCTTCACATATTGTCGGGTATGCGGTCGGCGTTGTTTAGCTGGCGCACGGGGTGAATCATCGTCACGCAGATATCCAATTGGCAGCAACATGTTCCTGTGAAGGGTCCTCACAATTCCTCCACCGGATTCCGGTTTCACACGGTAGACAGGAGCATCGTTGTGGACTCTTTCTTGGACTACATAAACCTCTGGCTTCCACACATTGGCTAACTTGTGCTTGCCTTGTAAGCCAACATTCCTGACCAGAACTCTGTCACCGGCAGAGAATGTATTGCCACGAACTTTTTTGTCGTACCGTTTCTTATTGGATGCACCCGAGTTATCAGATTTGCTGCTCGCCAGCTTGTAAGCATCCCTGAGCTGTTGTTTCAGTTGCTGAACATACTGGGCATGATCTTGCTGAGTGATATTGTCTGGGGATACTCCGAATGCTAGGTCTAATGGAAGCCTTGCCTCCCTCCCAAACATGAGGACATATGGCGAAAATCCGGTGCTGTCATGTTGGGAACAATTATATGCGTGTACCAACGCAGCTACATGGCTACTCCAACGTTCCTTTTTCTCATCCCTCAAAGTTCCAAGCATGTTCATTAATGTCCTATTGAAACGTTCAGGTTGTGGATCACCTTGAGGGTGATAGGGCGTTGTATGGGACTTTTTGATGCCCAACGTTCTTGTAAGT
>JAVTVY010019803.1:0-72079 GCA_036873755.1 Hanleya hanleyi | reverse complement strand
AGAAGGGAAGGGTAAAGGTGTGACGAAAACTTATCTGTTTTTACAGGCCTGAAGCCTGCTGAACTGCTGCTGTAGTCCACATCTCAATGACATCTCCGCCGTAATCCAGCACCGTCGTACAGTTCTGCGTCAAATCAATAGCATGTCCCATAGGCTCATTTTACCTTTTCTGGAACACAAAGTGCCAAACGCAATCGTTTGCAGCACGCTGTCAAAGTTCGCAAAAACTACATGATGGTAGATTGGAGAAAGTTGAGAATTCCGTGTCATGATAGCACAGTGCACAGTCCAACAGCTCGATGCCCTCAAGTCGGACATCACGAATTCACACCTCTGTCGTGGGTTGGGGATTAGTCCCGTAATTTTTCTCAATACAACCGTGCTCTCTCACTGACCGCATTGTCCTCACGTACAGAATTTATCAATGCTGTTATCTTATGCGATCTCCTGTAATTCGTGGGCACGGATCGGTTGCTCCGCCATACCTGCTTTGCCTCATCAATCTTGATTTCTTTGTCTCGTCGGGGGTCGCCAATATAGAATTTTAGTGTCCTATCAGTTGATTACGTAAAAGGTGATAGACAAGGGGATGATCTCTATATAACCCTGTACCAGAAGTGCTCGTTCGACTCTAGAGTTGCCTCTAAAGATTTGACACAAGATCGATGTTTCTTCACAATAAACTCGCATTTATTCGCTGGTAAACATAGCAAGTATGGCTTGTACGTACAGTATACGAACATACATGTATACGAACATTTCACTTCTTACAATGAGCGATGCCATGCTCAAGGGAGACAGTTGTTCAAGTCTAGTCTAAATCATTGTACAAAACACCACGGTTTTATACAGACCAGTAAATAAAACACTTCACATAGGCTGGTACGAAACTCTTAACTAACAGGACCCAAACAGTTAATTAGGGACCTGCCGGAATAAACACTTGCCACTGGTTGTTAATTAAGCACAGCTGTGGACTCTTTCAATCACCCTGCTACTGTACAAATACTTATCTATTGCTTAATCCACATTTAACATTTAACAGAAGACAATTGTATATATACGTGTTTCTATAATACGCCGCGTGAATCAAACTATATTTGAGAGTACAATTAAATCTTGAAGTGCTAACCACTTGGTCTAACAGACACTGTATTAATTATCAGATATCTCACTGATCTGTGTTTCCTCGACCACTTCAATTATAAACGGCGGTTTGTAAGCCGTCAGAGCTTCCTGGCTTCCGCTCAATTAGTAGAGATATGCTTGCCATGTACTAATCAAACCCTGGAACTAACATTACAGTAAACTTTCCAAAACTGATTTAGATAAATGTAAAAACTGAAATAGATACATATATTATTTAACCTAATCAAAATATGAATGAGTCTAAACCTTCATTATCTCATTTGATATTTTACACCATGTTACGAAACGTACCGGCGTAGATCTTGCACGCAAAGCTCGTATTTTGCTATCAGCATGCGATATGTATCGCCAAATTTGAGAAACTTCGAGTGGAGGCGCTTGATGATATAGCCCTGTTTCAAAAGTTTCTGCAATAGTGTTTTGTGACGTTAATTATAATCTTCACATTTAACACATGGTCTAGCAGATGCTACTTGACCAGATAACACCGCCATTTACCCTCTCAATTTATACATACTATATACTAGTTCTTTGTTTAGTGTTTAGGATACAACAGGCTCGAAACGTATGATCGTATCGTATCATTGACATATATCAGTCACAGTTGGATATTCCCGTCAGAAGTGTCTGTATAGACTTACTGGAATATACCTTTACCCAGAATTTGCCTTTACAATAAGAAGACGACAGATTTAACAGTATTGTGAATGTTGTGTTGTATTGACATCATGTATAGTTAAGTCCTGCTGAATACATACTACATGTGTGCTATTCCCCGCCAACACTAGAAGGGTGGCAGGTCTCTGTGTCACAAGCAATGTAATAGTTCACAGAATCACTATGGCGATACATGTATAAGGTAAGATTGATGACAGATTTCTGAGGTGTACCAAATGACGAATGACGATGGTAGTTTTCAACGACGACTGTTGCTTGTTCCATTCAATAGTGACATTCTCTGTAGAAGTACAGCAAAGTTACTTTACATGGCCGATGGAAAAAGCTGAGTTTCAAGAAGTGGCACACGAACTCCATCTTTAGAACTGACGGACGGCGGGATCACGTTCTACAGTCACAGCCGATTGTCCAGGATTTGGGCTTGTTTAGTATTAACACTACAGCCTGTCCATTTTAATTAGTTGTTTGCTTCGGAGCTTCAAAACTCAATAGCTAACTCTGCATAAATTTTCTTTTCTGCATCGTGTAAAACAAACTGAACTCTACAAAACGAGCACCATTGCTCCGTGATATCGATAATATACCACTCTTGAAATAACTTTGTAATTTTATCCATATAGAATTTCGGTACTATTGTACCGGGGTTCAATTACATAAGGAGACGTCATAAACTATTCGTGTTTACTGGCACAAAGTTCAATAACGCCATGTACGGTCATAGAGGTATGTGTTGTTTATCATTCGGTAATTTCGCCAGGCATGGATTGTAAGTTACACTCCCACGGACCGCCTATTATTACTTTAAAAGGCACCAATGGCATGTGTGCCAGGGAGCACGAAGACATTATGATGGGCAACGATTTGGTGTAAGACTCACGAAATATAATTGACAAAGAATTTGCTACAACATGTACAAGTTGTATTGTCAGTCTTTTGTCCAGGATATTACCTTTTCAATGGGAGGTCTTACACCAAAGCCTTGCCTTATGATGTCTCTCTGTACATGAAACAACTGTACGGGAGTTTTATATGGAGAGAATTATAAAGTTATTTCAATCTTGATATATTATGGATACAACGGAGTGATGGTGGTCAATTTGTTGAGTTCAGTCTGTTCTACAAGATGCAAAAAAGAGAGAATATTTATGCAGAGTTAACTACTGATTTTTTTTATTAGCTCAAAAGTAGACGACTAATTAAACTGGACAGACATTAGACTTCTTTGAAATAGCATATTTGGACTAAAGTTACGTCACTGGCCGTATAGATATTTGGTCCACCTGGACAGAAACGTAATAATACAACTTCTGGACCCCTCTTGTTTTGTATGGTGTCCTGTTCAGTTTTGGTGTATCGATGCGAGTGATCGTAACTGAAATATCTATGTTTTGTAGTAAACCATCCTGAGTAAATGCTGAGTAGGTAAATGTACTCGCTTGTAATTCCTTGACAATAACAATAGCTAGAGTCAGATCCGACATCCAATATTCATTCGTCGTCCATGAAAGAATTTCCTCGTCAGGAATCGAAATACATATCATGGGCGTCGCTAGGATTTTTGAAGGGGGAATCGACTATCATAGCACTTTAGGCGAGGGTCCAGGGGCCGCCTCGGCCCCTGAAGCTCCGGGGTCCTAGATCGCCGGAGATGCGTTCTAAGCGTTTTCCCGGAATTAAATCTGAACATAACATGTATGTAGATTTAGGGTTATATTATACAGCTCTGGGACCTTAGATGGCCTGAGATGCATTCTGAGCGATTTCCAACAATTAAACTAACACATCATTTGTCAAAAATCAGTATTATATTTTATTCTCTTGTCATCTTGAAAACAATAATAATGCTTTGGGCCGATAGGCCTATACCTCGTAGGCTAACCCAGTTGTGTCGGAACGTAATTGAAAGTGGGGGGTCCACTATCACAGCCCACAGGCGGGGGTGCAGGGGCCGCCTAGGCCCCGGAAGCTCCGGGGTCCTAGATTGCCGGAGATGCGTTCAGAACGTTTTTTCGGAAATAAAACTGATCATACTGCATGCACATTTATGATTCTATTTTCACGATTTTTTTCGTAATTATAAGCATGCATCGATATTGAAAACATCGCACATCATGCCTGCATCAATTTGACGTTCTAGTTATATTTAAACCATACAAAACGATGACTTTTAGTTCTTGGGAGTGAAACCAATATGCCTACCGATAAGATTCATTCACGCAAAGATAAAACAAGGAAATCCTCACAGATCAACAGGCGAGGGTCCACGGGCCGCTTAGGCCTTGGAAGCTCCGAAGTTCCAGATCTCCAGAGATGCGTTCTAAGCGTTGTCCCAGAAATAAATTCGAACATAAAGTATGCCGATTTATGGTTCTATTTTCACGTATGTTTCGCATTTATAAGCACTCATTGATATTGAAAACATCATACTTCATGCCCGAATCCGTTTGACTTTCTAGTTATATTTAACACATAAAAAAAAACACATAAAAAACGATGGCCTTTACATCATGGAACATTAGAACCAATATGATAGCGATTCATTTACACAAAGCTAAAATGAGCGATCCTCGCAGCCTACCAGGCGAGGATCCAGGGGCCGCCTAGGCCCCGGAAGCTCCGGGGTCACATGCATTTGTCTATCTATGACTCGATCACTCCAATTAAGATTCCGTGTACGCGCAGTAGTTCCAACGTTCTATGATCGGAGCCTAGCCTGTTGTCTTTGTGAATTAAATTTACAGCTATTCTGGTGTGGTTTTTGTATTGTGAAATTCAGATTTAGTACATATTACTTGTTAGTTTAGATATTCATGTTAATAAAACAGTCCCGGCATTATGTTATTGTAACTTCCTGGTTAGAGATATATCAATATTAAACGGTTTTCTCCCATCTGAAATAAAATAATAATCCTTATATAACAAAACAGCCTTCCATAGAGTAAATATTTAATGATATCAGCAAATCATTGATGATATCATTAAATATTTGTTGATGTCAGCAAATCATTTAATGATATCGTCAAATCATTTGCTGATATCAGCAAATGATTTGCAGATACCAGCAAATATACTATATTAGTATATTTGCTGATATCATCAAATCATTTGAAGATATCATCAAAGGATTTGGTGATATCTTCAAATGGTTTGATGATATTACCAAAACATTTGCTGATATCAGCAACTCATTTGGTGATATCAGCAAATCATTTGATAACTCAGCAAATCATTTCGTGATATCAAATCATTTGAAGATATCATAAAATATTTGCTGATATCAGCAAATACTGAATAAATAGCCAAACGGCTTGCCATATGGTGGCGAGATACTTCAAATGCATAGCTGTTATTCTCTTCATTCGAAATTGATGATTTACAAAAAAAAATATCGATTAAGAATTGGTGGGTTCTGTATAGCCTACAGTAATCCTGAACACGTAATACTTTCTGGTGCGTTTTTTTTTATTGTGAAATTCAAAATTAGTGCAGAGTACCTGTTATTTTAGTTATTCGTGTGAATAAAACAGTCCTGTCGACTTTCCCGGCATCAAGTTATTAAAACTTCCTGATTAGAGATATATCAATATTAAACGGTCCTCCTCTCCTCCCTGGAATAAAAAAAATAATCTCCATATTCCTACGAAGTAGGCTACAGATCGCAAATTGTCCGGTAATGAGTGAGTGAGTCAGTCCATCCGAATCCTTTCGTCGGCAAAATAAGGAGAACCGTTGACATTAGAACCTTGATTTTTGGCATGAACGTGCATTAGGACATTGTTACCAGCAAGTTCTGATCTGAAATAATTCTGATTTAAATTAGATTGATAATTAACACTTCAGTATATTGTTATACATGTAGCTATATGTGGACTATAGCCTTTAACGTGTATCAGCTTCAAATTCAGGTCAAATTACCCAGAGCTAAAAATACCCTGTCCCACTGTATGTCTTTGTACCGGTTATGCTCAGGAGAATGACATAGAATAATTATTATCTTGTGCAGAGAAGGTGTTGGTCTGGAGTTGAATTACCGTAAACTACATAAATGCTACCTTTCTACTATAGTACTATATATAAAAATTTGTTGTATTGTTGGGAAAATAATGCGATTCAAAAAGTTGTTTTGATCCTGGACAAGGGCACTGAAAACCATTAAAGATATGTAAATGTATTTTCACACGTAAAGCTTGAAATCTACTGAACCTATATTATTAAATCTGTTTCCTTTAATTAAAAAATTGTAAAATTAAATCGGCGATCGTTATTTATTTTGGAATGAAGGCGCATTAGGAGACTGTTACCAACAAGTTCTGAGCTGACCTACTTTTGATGAACATTTCTGGTGATTTTTGATGAAAATCACTGGCGATTCTGACTTGGGCGATGCCCATCTTAATATAGGCAGGATTTCAACTGGGGGTGGGGATTTCCAAGAGTTCAGTTCACGTTCGAGTCCTAATGCCTACTGTACTTCGTAGGTCCTGTGACGTTAGTCACACTGCTCATGTAACGAAACAGCCTTGCATAAAGTAATATAGGCCTATACCGGTTCAGTACAGATCGTGATGTGCTGAAAAAACGACAATCAATGATAGCATCATAGTTAATGATTAAGCGCCGGCTTGTTCACGTGCCTAACTGGGTCGAGTGAGTCAGTACAGCCTTGTCAAGTTTATGCCGGTATGTCATGTATACGGTGTGTGGGATGTTATGTAAACAATGTCGGATCAATGTCTGATCACGCCCAAATATCATATGGTCATTGCGCCCACACAACTGATATGTAAACCTATTTTAATATTCCATACTGACTGAATTATAATTTCTTAATTATATCTAGATAAACTTCGATATACGAAATATCGTGTTTTTTTTCACAAACATGACACATGTTGGCCTTTCCGCATGGTTAAATCGTTTGTTGTCTGGTGACTGAATACACCGGACTATTTAGCGTGGACTGCTATGACTATGTACACCATACTCTGAGAGACCACTGTTAGATCAATTATATTCGGAAGCGCTCTCTTGCGTTCCGCTTGATAGTATGATCTGAATATAGGAGATTCATTTATAAAAAGCCAACTTTCCAAGAAGTTCGGATGCGTTACGGTAGCTGAGTGAAACGGGAAAACCCTATACGCTATTTTTAGAATCACAGAAATCCTGTTTATCGTTAATAGGGACAAAGTGAATCGCGTAGGCTGAAACCGGCATCCTGGACTTAATAGTGATATCGGACATACTGTCAAACACAATGCTGCCTACATATGACGAGAACCCTCTTTGTTACTGACAAAGTCTGCAGGTAAGTGTAGTAAAGTAGGCCTAATGATATAGTCGATAACTTGATGATCCTAATAAGGAGTATTATGTTTTACCGATACTGAGTGATGTACAGACGGCGAAGACGGTTTACCATGGCAGGCCTTAAGATATGAAGTACTGGGATTTATACACGTGTTTCCTCGGGAGACATCCAAAAGACGGACTACAGGTGAATAATGCCTTTATCTATACCACTGAAGTTCTAAAATCTGTTCTCTGTGATTTTATACCTTATACGCCACTCGATAGATAAATATTGATACACCGAGTGACGTAGATCTATTCGGACCGACTTGTGTTACTCTACATAATACGAAACGTGAAAAAAGAAACACCATTACCATATGTACATTGGCATCAATCGTTGCTCGTATAACAAGTTGGTTACTTTGGTTAATTATGTTGATTTGGGAGGGGGAGGATGGGGGAAGTCGTGGTCGTGAAAAAAAGCTTTGCTTTACGACTACAACCCCCCCCCCCCCTTCAACATAATTAAGCAAATTAACAACGATAGCAACGGTAGCAAGCCCCTGTGGTATGATCCTTTCTTAGCAGACGAATTTACTGTATTAACGTTGGGCCTGTGTATGATCGGATACTAATGCTAGTGTAAAGACGTTGGTTAACCATGCAATGTCAGCATGTTCCCCAACCGTACCATTTCCGGGTAAATCGGAAATGTCTCATATTCCTTTGAATGCTTCCTCGTAATGAACATATAAATTATTCTGTTTCAATGTTCCTACGAAGTAGGCTACCCTTTGCAAATTGTCCAGTAATGAGTGAGTCAGTCAGTCAGTCCATCCGAAACCTTTCGTCGGCAAAATAAGGAGAACCGTTGACATTAGAATCTTGATTTTTGGCATGAACGTGCATTAGTGCATTGTTACCAGCAAGTTCTGAGCTGACCGGATTCTGATGAAAATTTGATTTATAATTTTTTATTATTATTATTTTGATGGCTCAGCGAGTGCATTGTCATGCCCATCGGGAACCCTTGGCTGTATGTTTCACTGTGACTTTTGAAGGTTCCCTGATACGGCATATCATGTTGGAGACACCGGTTCTCTTAAAATCAGCGAAGTTAAGCGACCTTGAGCCCGGTCAAGACTTGGATGGGTGACCTCGTGCTGTACTGCTGGGTTGATAAGTGTCCAGGGTAATAGGAACTGAGCGCGATAATAGTTGCTATGCTAATGACTCACCAGCGGTGACATCTGGGAAAGTTAATAGTACCCACTGTCAATTAGAGACTGCTATATAAATTCTCTCAAGATAGCACATTAGGCCCCCAAGTCATCTCTCGAGTACACACGTACAAACATAAGTATTAAATAATCGCAGTTTATTAGGATCTATTAAAGGTTGATTATTTTAGGTTATTAGGATATGTAATATTAGACTGATAATTCCAGTTCATTCGGATCTATTGGACTAGTAATTCCAGTTTATTAAGATCTATTATATTGATACTTCCATTTTATTAGGATCTATTAGATTGATAATTTTAGTTCATTAGGATCTATTAGATTGATAATTCCAGTTTATTAGGATCTATATAAAGATTGATAATTTCAGTTTATTATGATCTATTAGATTGATACTTCCAATTCATTAGGATCTATTTGATTGATAATTCTAGTTTAATTGGATCGATTAGATTTACACTTCCAGTTTATTATGATCTATTAGATTGATAACTTCAGTTTATTAGGATCTGTTAGATTGATTTTTCCCCCTCGAAAAGAATGGCATTGAGATATTGTCGCCATCATGTACGTCTGTCCGTCCATCCGTCTCCGTTTTCTCTTTACTACCATATCTCAAGAATGACTATGCTAGGAAGACTTAAATCACACATGCATATGTTCGCAGAGCGGAAGCTGTCTATTAAAATCAGTGAGACTGACCCTTTTTCTCTGGGACACCAGGTCAAATTATATCAGTTTTTACCAATTGCTCGTTACCTCCATACATCAAGAATCTTATAGCCTCGACCCACTGAACGTATACCAGACACTCATCTGGTCATGGGCTTCTGCGAAAATAGGCTTAGGGGTATTGTCATCATGCACCGTACGTCGGTCTATCTGTTTTCATGTTACCAGCATATCGGTGGGACGATGTCTAAAAACTCAAATTTGGTCCACACATACAAATGGTCGTGGAACATAAGAATAATTAAAATCCTCCAAATTGACCCAATTTTTCTTAGTTAAAGTATATCCATATGTCACTAACATATGTTTTTTACCACAATATCTCGAGTTAGATAAGGCCAAGGTGTATTCATCTTCTGGTCATGGCTTACTTATTCCTTATCCAAGACTCTACTTAAATACTCTCAAGGCTGAGGGTTCTCAGTGCTTGCACGGTTCATGTTCAAATCAGTATTGATTCATTTAAAATATTTTCAATCGCGCCAAAATATTGAAATGCTAATCAAATTACTTAAGAGGGTGGGACAACAAAATCAATTAAGACTTGGCGCCAATGGGATTTGATGGAATTAATTGGAATTTCACTTTCATTCATTGAAACTTCGTTGAGAAAATGTCTGCAAAATGTTCCGATAGAGATACATATAATAATCGTCTTTTTTCGGACAACGACTGAGTATTAAATATCGGATTTGACGCTAGCTTTCTTGGTGTTTCTATCAGCTCGGTTGATACTTGGATGGGTGACCGGGTGCTGTACTGGCTGGGCTGATCAGTGTCCAGGATAATAGGAACTGTGGACACTCTCGTGTTCTGGCACATGAAGACACCGTCGTGATATGACTAAAAAAATGTTGAAAACGACGTTAAATCCTACTCACTCACTCACCCCAATATTCTGAAACCATACACTAATATGATCTTCTGAGTGTCGCTCTGTGGGGCTTCCGGGGATTGACCTGGTTATGTTGTTGTGCACACCGCAGGTCATGGTGAGAATAGGTCTCATCTCCTCAGACAGCTTGTCGTAAGAGGTGACTAACTGAGGCACCCGTGGGGTTCCAGGGTGTGAAAAGGAATAGGACCCCACCCGTGTGGTTCCCGGGTGTGAAAAAGGAATAGGACCCAACGTCGTGATATGACTGAAATATAGTTGAAAGCGACGTTAAATCATCACTCACTCACTCACTCACTCTTCTAATGGTCTCCCTTTATTATTAACTTCAAAGGCGTTCAGGTCAAAAACCACTAAATATTTTCCTTACTTATTATGTAGTAAATGAGCTGGGCACATCTGGCCAAAATTATATTCCCTAATATTCGTGGCCACTATTGACATACCACACCGGATAGCCTGGCTTTTCCTCTGAAATATAAAAAAAATCAGCATACATTCCCCACCATTTTTCTGAATGACAGCTCCTGGGAATGAGGACATGGCGTCTAATGCCATAGCAACCACGGTTGAGGGGGGGGGGGGGCGCAAGGGGGGAGGGGGACGCAAACGTGGTCAAGAAAACCGGGCTATTATTTTTTTTGCCTGTGACAATGGTTCTTCCATATTCTTGAGAGTCAAGTATTATAGGAATGAATTATAAAATATAGCACAAACCATTTTATTGCCAGTTAGTATAACAGCCAATCAGTGGTCGCCGAAAGTATACTCATTATTATCTTACACCCAGGAAATGCAATGGGGGGTTTGTAACCTTCATTGATGATTGCCCTCAGACCATTGAAAGATTTACATTGACGGCCATGTTAAGTTTACTGTATCTCACCGATTCCTGGATTTCCTTTTTCGGCAAGAAGTAGTTAACTCCAAGAACTACAACCTGACAAACATCATGCTGGCAGCTGTTTTCCTATGTTCTAGATTTTGAGTAATGGACTCTCGTACAACTGCCAACATGCCTTTGTCCTTTTTCTCTGCCTTGAGAAAATGGCCTGCAGGCTATGGCAAGCCGTTTCGGTATTTAATCGATTATTCCACATATGTTGAAAAGTTTTACACATATGTTAAATAAATTAACTATTTCACATATGTTGAAAACTTTTGCACATATGTCAAAATCCGCACTTTTATACATATGTTGAAAAGTTTCATACAAATGTTGAAAACATTTTGACATATGTGCAAAAGTTTTCAACATTTGTGAAATAATCGATTAAATACTGCATGAACCGGCTTGCCATAGCAGGCACCCAAATGCTCTCTCCGAGAAGCACCTTAATAGGCCCGTGTTAAATCAAACTCGCAGCGAAACCGAACACATACTCCAAACACCTACCACTGGCGTCACATTGGCAGAAACAAACGTGAAAACAATTCTTTTCTATGGCAGAGTTTGCCTTGGTCTGATGCCTCTCGTTGTTTGCTTGCAGGACAAAAGAGATGATTTTTTCCAGGACGGCAAGAGGTTCACATGAGTGAAGATTCACTCAGTCCATATGATAAATCAACGCCTGGCTAATTCCCGTTGGGCCTCGACTAAAGCAGATGTCAGAATGTCTAATAACATCGGATTCACGGCCGAAGATATCCGTACTATGGACATGATGACACTCTATGACCGTTTGACAGAGAGTGGCATCAATTTCGACAAAGCCCAATCCCTGGAGGACATGAAGCTACTCGCGCTGTCCAACCTCGAACCCAAGTCTTCCGGAAATGACGTAAGTATTACTTTCATGCGCACATACGTTTTCAACCTCCAAACAGGGTTATCTCCCGTTTTGCCATGTCGAAGGGGAGATAACCCTGTGTGGAGGTTGATAAGTTCTAAAGATACCACGCTGTATCATGATTAATCTATGACCGGATATTTTGATTTATAAAATTAAAATGGACTTGTGGTGTGGTGAATGGAAGAAAGCTAGACTCGTACTTTGCCCCCGGACTCAAGGAGATCTGAGCTCGGCGACTCTGGGGGCAATGTACAAGTCTGAAAGAAAACAAGAAATAAACAGTTGTTAATATAACCCATTCTCAGAATTGATTATCGCTGGAAATTTCTTTTCTTTTTATTCGACGTATTATGTGATGGCGGTTTCCGTCCGTGTGTCCGTCCGTCCGCGTCTGTCCATCCCTCGTGTCCAGTCTATATCTGGGACAGTTTTCTATCTACAGTTCCAATTTTTGGTGAGTGGATACCCTACGGGGAGACGATGTGTCGCGTACCAAAATGAAGGTCGGGGTCAGAGGTCAAAGGTCACTGGCCTGAAAAACAGGAAATCAAGTGTTCGTGTCCGGTCTATATCTGTGAACGTTTTCTGTCCACAGTTGCAATTTATTGTGAGTGGATACGCTAGGTGGAGACGATGTGTCGCGTACCAAAATTGAGGTCGAGGTCAGAGGTCAAAGGTCACTTGCTTAAATCAGGAAATCATTGATCATTGACAGTTTTCTATCTACAGTTCTAATTTTTGGTGAGTGGATGCCCTAGGGGGGAACGATATGTAGCATACCGAATGTAGGTTAGAGATCGAAGATCAGTGTGACCGAAACATCAGGAAATCACTAAAAATTTCTAATTTTCTGTGAGTGGATTCAATAGATGGAAATGAAGTGTCACATAACAAAAATTAGGCCAAGGTCGAAGGTCAAAGGTCACTGTGACCCCAAAATCAGGAAATTATTAAAAATAACATTTTTGTGTCAGTAGATACATTAGGAGGACACGATGTGTCACCTACCAACATGTAGGTCAAGGTCAAATGTCAAGGTCACTGTGACCCCAAAATCGTGAAATTGTTAAAAAACATGATTTTTTGTGTCCATTGAGAAATTACGGGGAGACGGTTTGTCATGTACCAAAATTTAGGTCAGGTCAATAATCAAGGTCACTGTGTCCCCCAAATCAAGAAATCATTCAAAGTCACATTTTCATATGCCTGTCGAAGACGAGGTCGTGTAATGCGATGCTGCGTTCTGTTCACTCATCCATTAACATTTGTTGTCCATGCGATATCTCTAGTTTCAAGGTATGGATTGGTACCAAATTTTGAGTGTACCTTACTCGCATGGCAAAGAGGAACCATACATTTTGAGGTCAATTTGTTAAAGGTCAATGTCACAGTCCGCCAAAACTGAATCAAGTTTAGCTGACTATATGTGTTAGGTTGGAATATTCAGATTTCTCTCCCCTGCATGTATTTGTCTTGTGGAGTTTGAAACAGCTACATTTCTTCCTACATCACTTCTTCCTTCATGAAAAATTTCTCTCGCATGAGAGAAATCCATTTGCATGAAAACTACCATTTTCTTGTGTTGACTATTGTCAATTTCAGTGTGAGATATGTGAACTCTCGACTCTTGTTCCAAGGTCAACTAATTACCAAGAGTTACGCCCATTTTAATTTATCATTCAGTATAAGATGTGATATATGTTACATTCTCAGAAGCACAAAATCGTAGACCTTTCTCTGGATTGCTAGCTACCAATTAGAATCATGGCTATTAAACAACCTTGAAATTTGGACCAGTCTAATTCCAGATATACGGGTGTATATTGAAGCCCCTTGGGCTCTTGTTTTATTTGTCAATAACATTTTTGAAAACTTCGGCTAGTCTCGAAGTATACGGACTGAGGATGTCCGAGTGAATATTGTTATACCTCAATCAAGGTTAGCGCCTTCGTTTCGTCTCCAGATCGGTGTTTCTCTTGAGACGATTTTGGAAGAAGACCGGAAGAAAAGAGAAGGACTGACGCGGATTTATACCGACCTTCTAGATACCTATCGGTCCTTGTCCCCAAAGAATAGTCTACGCAAGGAACTGGAAACCCTGTATCCCGACCTAGTTAACAAAGCAATAAGCCATGGGAATGGTTTGGCGGACGAGGAATGTATCATCATTGTGGCAGGTGAGGATTTCAGTCGTCTGCTCATCGTGTGGGGGATGCATTCTGGGAACAAAAAAATTATGCAGTTACATTGGTTCAAATTAAAGTTGGCGAATACGGATTGGTAAGAAGTGACATGGAAAATGCGAATAGTTTTATCTTATTATACATCTACATACATATCTCTACTATTTTCCGTATAATCACAAATAATGTTCAATATTTTTGTGTTATTGGACAGTTGGGATTGATATTGGACAGTTGATGCCACGGATGGAGCTATATACTGTTTCTTGAAAAAAAGAGTCTAAATCGACATATTAGACACGAAGGACCCCGTGGACCAAAACGCCATTTTACCAGGTGATGTGCTGTGGCATTATATCTCCACTGCTGGAAAATCGTTTTGGTCCAAGGGGTCCTTCGTGTCTAAATGTGTGTTTCAGTGACTCGATTTAGACTCTTTTTTCACGAAATAGCACATGCTGTGGATTTCAATTTCATGTCATAACTATAATCGTAACGCACTCTCTAGCTAGAACTTTTACTTATTGTGTACACACATTTTCTCTTGCCGCTACATTAAAACACAATTGTTTTTAGGACATTCAATGTTTTCGATTCCAACTGCCCCACGTATGTGCCAAAATGCCGCCTTATCGCACCATCTCCTTTGCAGACGACAGGTGTCCAAACATGGCAGCTGCATGATCAGTTGGTAGTGATATTTCAATGACATCCAACGTGAATGAAGCAGAATCTGTTCAACTATTTACATCTATTATTCATTGTTGTCTGAATGAGTATGATAAATATGCTATTAGAATGTACTGTTTTGTATAGACTCATCCTGGGGGAAGAGTATTGCCTTTGAGCCCAGAACGAGTCGGTACAAAATCGTAAATTCCAATAACCAAAAGTGGGAGGTGATCTGTCCAATGGATCATCCCAGAAAAATATTATGTGTCATGGAACACTTTCCAAAACGATGCGATTTGATTGGTTCAATCTATACTTCTGTCAATTTTGATTAGTCAGATTTGTAAAACTAGGAGCAACCTTCACTATCATCACCGGGGATCGAAATTGACAAACAAACAGAGATCCAACAAGTGAACAAAATCACTCATCGGATCTGGTGAGAATCGAACCCCATTTGCGTACACTTCGCCATCCATAAGGTGGCTTGCGAATCGTGTGTCTCCATTATCGCGGTATTTTACCGGATTCTGTTCGTCCTTCATCCGGCGGAGAACAGACTGGAGAAATCTGATAAATTACAGGTTTTCATACCACTTCGGAAACAGATATTGCTTGGGCTTACAAAACATATAGGTATGAATAACTTTCGTATCATCCAAGAAGTGTGATACATCTGTAATTCTGAACAAGTAGGACATCACATGACTCGAAAATGGCGGGATACGCTGGGGTTACCTCGGTAGACTTTAGCTGATTGGCTGACGAAGTCACGTGATATTGATTTCTGGAAATTCCCTCTTGCAGTTGCCGAGATTAGGCTGATCATGGATACACACGATCCCAGGGTCAATCTTACCGCGTGTAGATGACCCAAATGGTTACAGGTTGAATCGAACCCACTTCGTTTACCTTCCTTCAAAACAGGACAGGCGCTCTAACCTCCCCGGCCACCAGTTTTCAGGTTGGAGAGAACCGCTTCTCTAAAATGGACGTAAAAACAGTCGTTTTTGTCATATAAATTCAAGAATATATCGAATGAAGGTACATCCACCATAGGCGACCATGGACATATATATCCGCTTCGGATGGTGGTGAAAAAACAAATTGTCGTCTATCTAATTTGCATAAGAATAGACATGATTTGTTCTCTATTAACAATTAAACTATGCATACTTTCATTGGAAAATCAATGTTACGACATGTAACAATACATAAGGTAAGTCGCCTGGAGATTTTGGGGCGTTATGATGAATAAGTCAAAAGTTATTAACAAAAACGACCTTATGATGAATAAGTCAAAAGTTATTAAGCAAAAACGACCTTTTTTACCTCCATTTCAGAGAGGTAGTTTTCTCTTATCTGCTTATGTGCACTCAAGTTTTCGGGCATACGTATCGTCTTGTTATTAATAAGCAGTGTTTACCAGGGGTCTTTATTCTGTCTTTTTCTTCCTTCGTCATCTTAGGCGAACTTGGCTCTGGGAAATCGTCTATAGTGAATCTACTGGTAGGCGAGGATATTTTGCCAACCGGGGTCCTGTTTTCGACTCCAACGGTTTTCCGTCTGAAAAATTCCAAAGAAAAACGAGTTGTGGTTCTCATCAAACAGTTGGACAGTAATCGCTGTTGTACACTGGAGACGTGTCTACCCCGGGACTGTGCGGTCACCAAGTTACGGGAGACGGTGGAGAAATATTCTAGAGGGGGGCAGGAAAGTCCAGACACTTTCCGAGAAATACAGATTTATTGGCCTGTCCCACTTCTACAGGTAACTCATATAATGTTCATAAAGTTATTATTATTATTTTTATCTTCTTCTTCTTCTTAAACAGGGAAGTTTCCCTGTTTCTTGCCATGCTAGGTGAACTGGCTTATGGGTAATTTCAGAGGTGCCATCTATCCAAGCGATATGGTTTTCATTACAACACCCCTGCGCAAAATGAGAGAATGACTGAAACTTCCGCGTCACTCCGTTTATTGAACGCGATATGAAGTAGTTCGACCTAGTTTCGAATAATTTCGCTGAATTAATCCCACGACGAGCCGTTTCTAGGCGCAGATATTGAAGAATATGTCGGTTTCGTTTCCTGGTAAACACTTCTGCTGATATCTTGTGAGATTTTCTTCGAAAGATCGTGTTTTGTCTGTAAACTGGTCAATATGGCACAAGTCGTAGTCACGGAATATGCCGACTTCATCTCCGGCTCTGATAGCCAATGAAATACACCGAATTGACGAAATTACGTCATGTTTTAAGATCGGCTGAACCGCACTGCCAAAATTATAGTGCAGTCCCGGTGAGAGAGTTTGAAAAGGAGAGAGGCGGCAGTTTCGTTTTCGTTCCATCAGTCGACTGGAGAGTTTTGACACTGTGCGAGTGTGGCATTCTGACAGATCGAGGTGTGTAAAACGTTTTATACCCGTCACTGAATTCATTACTTGTTTCCCGGCGCACACTTATTAATATTGTCAAATAAATGAATGTTGCAAGTTTCCGCGCTACTGCATGATTGGAGCACATGGCATGTCTGGAAGCCGCCGTTTTGTGTGCTAAGTTTGAAAACATTTCTTGCAAGGAAAACTTGATTTATTTCATCAAGCGAAAACATCCGTTTTACTGCAATTTTCAAATTGACTGATCTTATCGTCTAGAATCATTTGTCATCTAGCAAAAGTAATGTTCTTGATTCTTACCATATCCGTAATGACAGCTCGTTGAACAGGTCAGGGAAAAGGACTAACTGAGATATATATCCCAATTGGGATAAAATATCACAATTTTGATATTTTTTTCATACTTCCATATTTTCAAGCTGGCATATTTTGCTAGTTCTCCTGTTCGTATAAAGACATACAACAGTGGTTAGTGATGGGAAGTATACCGCAACAACAACATCAAAAAGTATTGCACGTAATTGCAATTGCACAGAGAATAATGTCGGTGAGAAAAGGTCAGTAAAATTATACAATCGTATTGGCAGTTTTGTGAAGTAGATTCTATCTTGTTTTTGTAGTTTAGATGCCGAAATTCGACATTGCCGTTTAGTATGAAAATCGGTGAAAATATCCCAATTGGGATATATTTCAATATCCAAACTTTGATTTGATATCCCAGGTGGGATATATACCCACTTTGTCCTTTGCTCTGACCTGTTGAAGTTGACAAAATAATTTTCCGTTTGGGCCAGGCAGTGGAGGTAAAATTAATTTTTGATGTTAATAATGGTTTTCTGTGTCTGTGATTTGAATTTTTTAGTAACGTAAGGGTATTTTTGCTGTGTGCAATTGCTGAATGTGATTTTAAAATAATTATTCGATGTACCGGTAGGCATACGTGTAATCTTGAAAAAGACCTCTAGGCTACTTATAGTATTTTCTGGTTGTCAATTGCCACACAAATAAATGAATATGAATCAGATTCAGTGACTTTATTCTTGTACATGTCTACAATAACAATGTCATTGAGTTTTGACTGCAGGTTGCAGTGTGCATGAATACATAAACCATGAATGAATGCCGCTATGCATCCTGGGCAACAATGTTCACTACGATGCAGACACCGACCTCGGCAATATTGTAGGTTTACTACCAAAATGTTATCTTGTCTAGTTCAGATAATATACAATTTTTAATCTTCGGTGTTGTGTTCTTTATCGGGGAACGGTAATTCCATTGGGTCGTCAAACAATTGTGATAGCAGTTGAACGCCTCGACAAAATTGTTTCCATCGTCCACTGGTACCACATATGCAACTCTCATTTGCCTAGACTTTCTTTACAGTATTGATTAAGACTCTTCAATAATTAGAGCTACGCTTCACAAATTCATACCAGGTATGCAACCTCACATCAGAAATATATTGGACAGGACCAATTCCTTCCCTGTTTTTTAGCAGCCTTGGATGCTTTCATTTTAAATAATATTCGTTTTACTTTATGAATTATTGTGGGCTTATGAAGAGACAGGATACGCCACGACGATATCCTGCCGAGGGATTTACGGGATCTGCATACGGTGGTGGATAGGATAGTTGGAATAAATTAACCTTCATGAGTTAAGGCCCTTGAATTCGTTACGTTCCTCCACTCTTCAGGGCTTCCTAACCTTTCTAATGTATTTTCCCAAGCTCTACCTGGCATTCATTACGTTCTGCTTCACGCCTCTCCATTTAGCGCTGTCAGGATCTCGCAGACTGCCGGAGTTGACCGAAGGTCATCTGTTGCCACTGTAAACGTATATGGCGACCGTCTAACTGGGCGAATTAATATCAGACGCGATTAACCGATATATATTTCCGCAACATATAGTTCTTGGGTTATTTGTCGAAAAGCTGCCTTCAAGCTGTGTGACACTACCGTTTTGAAATACATTGAATATCTGTTGAGTATATTTCAAGATAAATAACGTTTTATGACCAGTAAAACAGATAGACAGAACAGTTCTTGGTTTCTGCAAACAAATTTTTCTTCACTGTCGGCCGACCAATAAAAATTGAGAACGTCTCAAGTGGCGACCGAGCATGAGCAACAAGTGTTTCGTGACACAAAATGTGTGACTTCCATATGACGCGAAGACGCTATCCTCGAGGACAAGCGCACCACTGCCACGAAAGCACGAAATGGAAAGAACAAGCACCTACCAACCAAGGAACTTTCCTGACCAAGATATTTTGATTTATACTGATTCACGCCCTGACGGGAAGCGAGATGAAAGTCAAGGGCGTGTACTGTTCACGTTAGAATAAATGGCGGTACAAGAAGACCAAACAATCGAGGCTCAACAAGTCTCGGAGAAGCGAGACTATAATCGAGAGTCCGGTACCGGTATATCTCGTAACCCGAATATTACGAAAATTCTCTTTTCCCAAATTCGTCCTCACACCTCTTGATTGCACAGCCATAATAAATATAATTTCCTATTCAGGGTAATGTGGCTTTGATGGACACGCCGGGGATCGGTGAATCACCGGAAGTGATGCAGAGATTGTTCTCCCTGTTACCGAAAGCTGTCGCATTCGTGTATGTGATCAACAGCGCCAACTCTGGTGGAGTGCAGGAAGACCGGGTAAGGTCATATTTATAAATTATAGTTAGAATCGCATCATCGATCACATGGTACGATCATACGCAGATACCTGTGTTGGTGTGTCCGAAAGGTCACAACCTGTAACCATCTCGATCAGCTATACGCGGTAAGACTGACCCTGGGATCGTGTGTATCCATTTTTAGCCTACTGTCGGCAACTGCAAGAGGGAATTTCCAGAAATCAATACCACGTGACCTCGTCAGCCAACCAGCAAAAGTCTACCGACGTAACACCAACGTAAGCCGCCATTTTCGAGTCATGTGATATCCTATTTGTTCAAAACTACAGATCCACCACACCGATTGTATGATACGAAAGTTATTCATACCTATCTATTTTGTAAGCCCAGACAATATCTGTTTCAAAAGTGGTATGAAAACCTGTAATTTACCAGATTTCTCGAGTCTGTTGCAAAGGTTTTCATATTTCCCTTTTTATGTTCTTCATGGTCCATTTAATGATTGTTATATCAGCCTGACTACTTCATTTGATTTTATTTGAAGTAGTTTGTCGCCTGGTAGCTTTTGAAAAGTGCTTCGAAGTTGGTATCTCAAGCCCGGCCGATTTCAGAAATGAAATCCGCATCGCTTATCTGCCCTTGTTTGACGCTGGTTTTGACGTCACATCAGACCACCTGGTCGGTGGTCAATACTTGTAACGTTTAGTCTCCGGGCGGCTGGTCTGACGTGACGTCACTATCAAGAAAAGATAAGCGATGACGTTTTGCAAATCTGAATTCAGCTGGACTAGGGGTACCAACTTTTAAAAGATTTAGCACACAAGATAATTCAAATTAATTCAAGTGAAGTAGATCTACTGCTATTTCTATCATTATTCAATCTATAAAATGTAAAACGGAGAATTTAAAATCCTTTGCACTTCACGTTTAACGAAGACACACCCCAGCCCTTGTATTGGTGGGTCTCGAGGTGTACGTGCCCATCACAAAATAGAAACACTACTGTTTTTGTGAACTATCGCCGATTTTATTTCTTCCAAATATTTTAAGCCGTTTGTAAAATCGATATTCTTAAGAAAGAACAAACAGCTATGTCTCAGGAATGTGAGAAATAAAGCAGCAAATTTCCACAACTTCGGTCTGTTCTCGCGCCGCCTCCCACAGTCGTGTTCCTCGTGTACCATGACCTCGTGGCGTGTCCGATTTTCAGGTCAAATATTTGAAGAAGAAAAAAACAGATAATTTCACTGGCTCGTTTACTTATGTGACGTAATGCTTTGTCATTAGGGCTAAAGGGTTCAAATACACGGGGAACGAAGTCAATACGCTAAGGGTATGTAAAATGTCCTGTTCTCTTAGCTGTTTCTATCAGTCATTAAATTTCCCCCGGCTTCTTATTCATGTTTGCAACGTTCATCCATGACAGAGATCGTTCTCACTGTGCGTCCTAGGTTTTAGTGATGAGAAAATATCACCCATGAAAGTTTTCGATTGTTAAAAAGGTAGAAACTTCATCTAGGCAGCTATTGTTCGAGTCTTTTTGCAGCTGAAAAGGCTCAAGTCTGGACACGTTGTTGTCCCCAGACTTGGCTATTGTTTGCATTGTCTCGTGGTCCTTACATGGAGCATGAACCCATAAAGTGCATCAGTTACTGCCAGTTGCAAGGCGTTGTCTTATGACTGGCGAATAACAGTCCCGCGATGTAGTGTATTCCTGCTAAATCCTCGATTTTTGGTGAAAGCACCTTAAGCCAGGCTATAATCCTTTGTGAGGATCGCCGATATATAGTGCTGGTGGTTGGGTGGCTTACTCTGGTGGTCGCTGGTTCGAATCCCGCACGGGACTCGACCAATTTTCAGCACTAGAATCTGTGCTATGCTAAGATAGTGTAATCTCAAAATAACAAAAATACTGTTACATGTGTATAACCCTTTTAAGTATCGACGCGGAAATTAATACTGATGGCTTAATACTGAGTGCCGAATCTTTCGCCTAAATTCCAAGAGATAAACAAACCACAATGAACGTAGTTTGTCACTTGCTCATGTATATTAGGAGGCGATTGTTTGATGTTTTACATCTATGTATTTTTTCTGAATTTAATATTGGAATTTTTTTGTAATTTTAATAACGCTGTTCTAATTCTACGTCAATGATTGTATATAATTGTTTCATATGTTAGGGAACTTGATTCCTCTTACAGGAAACTAGTGGGGTATTATAAACGTGATTATTGTGTTTTCTGAAAATATCAAATGCTATAATTGTATCTCTGTGTATGGGGAAATATTGCAAAATTTCACTTATAATACAATGAAAGGCATTAAATCCTCCTTGTAGTGGATGCCGAAAATCGATATGTATTAACTTGTGACATTTCATGTATAATAAGTAGTTATTTATACAATATTGAGCCCAACATTGATTTTTACTGTACTCGTTCACGTTGTGTTGAAAATTCACGCAGCGTCGAGTCCAATACGGATTTTAAACACAACGTGGACGAGTACAATAAAAATCAATAGTGGACTCAACAATTCGCCGAGCAGACGTTGCAAATCTCGTTCCGCTCTCGCTGGACAGGTTCCGGTTCTGGGTTTATGCAGACTCCAGTTTTCAACACTCTCGCAGTCGCGTCCTTTCTCGTGAAGTCGGCGTTCGTTACTATTTTAATGTGTACGCATACTGTATGGAATATATTTTCAGAGGATATATGTGTCGAAGCAACAACAATAGTATTTAAATTTTTCTCGTCTTGTGAACTTGACCGGATCCTGTCCAGTGCAATGTATTATAAGATTCCTGTGTTTCGTCTGTTGACAGTTAGTGACGTTGTTGAACTTCCACACGTGGAGACTGGAGGATGATGGTCGACTGGATACGTTCAACCCGAGCTCCGCCATATTTGTTTTGAATAAATGGGACCAAGTTCCTATAGAGGAGATAGAGACGGTGGAGGAAGCCCTGTTCCAAAAGCTCACCAGACTCTGGCCATGTTTAGATCGAGCACAGCTCTTCAAATGTACGGCAACCGAGGTAGGCCGTCAAGTCAAATTGTTTCATACGTTTGCAGTGTTATACTGAGATTCAGAACAAACGGTTTATCCAAACCCCGGATTTATTTCTCGTGTACCGGTGTGATGGATAAGAGTGTCCTGGGGTCGATTTCTTGAAACCTCACTTGAGGCCAGGGGTCGATTTCATGAAACCTCACTTGACTTGAGTTTTTCCAAGGGCGATTTTCGCACTTGACCAAGTGCACTTCAAAACAATCTCAAGTTGTCTTTCACCAAACGTTTTTGGCCGCACTTGGTCAAGTGACGTTTGAAGTGACCTTTTTGGAACTCTTTTGCGCGGTTTGGTAATAAATAGTACCCTCGCAGAATCAAGTGTATGCTCAAAATACTTTATGCATAGGAGCCGATCGGTAGAATTTCAGGTGTCAAATAAATATGTCTGTGCCATTTTTGGAGCTATGAGATGAAGAACAATGCCCATACGTGCATTATGATGCATGGGCACATGAAAAAAAACCCTTATTTTTCGACATCATCTGCCTGCGTATTGGTCATTTCAAGTACGTTTTTATTTCAAGTGTGGTTTCAAGGGAGGTCCGACCACACTTGAACTCAAGTGCGATTTCGGATTCAAGTGAACTTTCATGAAAAGCAAAAACTCAAGTCAAGGGAGGTTTTTATGTGCACTTCAACTTTCAAACGCTAAAATTGCCTCAAGTGAGGTTTCATGCACTTGAAAACCTCCCTTGACTTGAGTTTTTCACGAAAGTTCACCTGAAATCGCACTTGAGTTCAACTATGATCGGACCTCCCTTGAAAACCACACTTGAAATAAAAACGTACTTGAAATGATCAATATGAAGGGAGATGGTGTCGAAAACTAAGTTTTTCCCATGTGTCCATGCATCATAATGCACGTATGGACATTGTTCTTTATCTCATCGATCTAAATATGGCACAGACATATTTATTTGACACTTGAAATTCTACCGATCGGCTCTTGTGTATCAAGTATTTTGAGCACACACTTAATTCTGCGGATGTACTATTTATTACCAAACCGCACAAAAGAGTTCCAAACAGGTCTATTCAAACATCACTTGACCAAGTCCGCCCAAAAGCGTTTAGTGAAACACAACTTGGAATTTTTTTGACCAAGTGCGAAAGTCGCCCTTGAAAAAGTCAGGTCAAGTGAGGTTTCATGAAATCGGCCCCTGAGGATAAGTGTCCCTTCTCATATCCATTTCTACTGCAACTAAGAACGCACACTTATGGAGAAAATTGTCCTAGCTGGGTTAAAGATAGGAGCCGGACACTCGTAGCCACCGGACATTATTAGCCTCCACACCGGTACCATCAAAGACTGTCTTATTGTTTTCGCAGGAGAACTGCTCCTTCGCGCAACACACACGGCTATTGTTTAAAATCATGTTTTCCAAATTTCTGTCAATTTGTATCAAGCGAACCCATATACCACCATTGTTTTTTTCAAAACAATTAATCGAAGCCGCTAGCTTTCTCTGGAATATCCCACACAAGTAATTTTCCACTCAACTTGAGTAGATTCAACTTCTGTCAACTTGAGTGATTTATTAACTCAAACTTGTGTTACGATAGATTTTTCTTTGCGATTTCAGGCACAAAGACAAATTTCGCTTGGTGTGGGCAGGAATGATATGCTAAATCAACTCGAAAGAGGAATACAGAGGCTGATACCGGTATCACTCGAGCTTGCAATCAAAGCACATTACAGGTAAATTATGACACCAATGGTTCTATATATGGTTTCAGTCATGGCTGAAATCTTATGCTTACCATTAATTTACTACCAGGCGGCGGGGGGGTGGGGGATATTATGGCTTCCCCCTTTACCAAACTTTGTGCATTATTCTCCGTCACTTTTTCGTTTGTCATATTGGTTTCATCTTGAACCTATTTGCACAAGGCCAGAGCAGAGGATCATGGGTGAATTCGACATGGCGGTCATGTGCGGTACCAGAAAAACGATGTTTTCTTCATTTTATTCCAAAATTCCTGCATTTCTCTGACAAACTGTAGGGATAAATTATTTTGTTTTACACCATACTAATACTTACTAATTGTCATGTAGGTTATGCGAAGCAAAACACATAAACAAAAAATTCGAAAAATCTCACCGAAATACCGCCCCCAAAAAATCTCTTTTTGACGTCATCATTGCGGCCATCTTGAATTTTTTAGCTACTTTTTCTGGTGAAGCCTTGACACAAGGGCACAATGAAGTAAGACAGAAGAAATATTTAGCGCCCCTCCCCCGCCCTGAACAGTTTATAAACAGCCCATGTTAAATTATAGAGTTAGAGTTATCTGCATATGAATGCTTTCAGGTGGTTAGATACAGTCTCGCACAGAATGAGAATGGCAGCGTGCTCTCGGATTGGTAACGCGAGAAGAAGCAGAGAAGAGCAAGAAAAAAGAAAAAGTCGCTTGACCGAAAGACTACTTATTCTACAAAGAGAGGCCGATTCTATTGTCAGTTGTCTCAATAGCATGCTTGATTCTAGATCTGACGAAATTGCCAATTTGATGGTTGTGCGTCTAAATTCTACCGAAACACTGGACGGTATTTGTGAGAAGGTAACGAGGAAAATTCCGAAGAAGAAAGACATAGAAGTAATCTGCCAGGTGGCGCAGAGAGAAATACAGGCGGAAATAGGGCGAGATCTCGTGCAGTGGTCGCGAGAGGAGCGTCAATTTCAAAATGTTCTTGAAGACGTCCTTCGACAATTCAAAGAAAAATGTCGAATTTTAGATGAGGAATTTCATAGATGGCAAAATGAGCTTTCACAAGACATGGATTTGATCGCTATTCAGCTGCAGGGATCGAAAGAAAAGTTCGAATCCGTTTTCAGTTCCACACAGAGGTTGCTATTTGGACTTACCGCGCCCCTCTGGGTCCCATTGGCGCTCGCGGCCACGGTGGTGTCCCTACCGGTCCTCGGCCTACTGGCTGTCAGAGAAGTGCTCCGGAAGCATGGGGAATTGGATGAATTTCGGAAGAACACTCCACAGTTTGTCCGAGACTGGGTACAGCAGACCATTGCATCTCTGACCAAAGAAACAGTCAAATCCAACATTGTCGACGTGCACATGACGAACTTGAGAAAAGTGGTGGAAAAGTTGTCCTCTTCCATCCCGTCACAGATTCAGGCTGACCATCAACTCTTGGCTCATATCATTGACGATTCCAAAACCTGCGACCAGGTCATAAGCCAGTATCGTCCTTTCAATGACAAGTGTAAACGATTGGTGGGCAAGCTGATGCTTTTCAATGCACGGAGCTTTGATTCACCTATCAAAATTCACGCTTCAGACATCACTAACAAAGACTACTTGGACCGTGGGAAGTTCTCTAACGTGTACTCAGGAACTCTGACTTGCAAGGATGGCTCCAATACCAGTGTCGCTATAAAAGTGATGACGCATCCTTTGGATGGTGGACAGGCATTTTTTCAGCTGACGGAGGTCGATATTCTAAGGTAATTATGAAACTACGGTGGCCCATTGTGGGCATAGGCTTTTTATGCGCCCGCCAAAAGGCGGACGTATTATGTGATGGCGGTTTCCGTCCGTCTGTCCGTCCCTCGTGTCCGGCCTATATCTGGGACAGTTTTCTATCTACAGTTCCAATTTTTATACGCCCGCCAAAAGGCGGACGTATTATGTGATGGCGGTTTCCGTCCGTCTGTATGTCCGTCGTCTGTCCGTCCCTCGTGTCCGGTCTGTATCTGGGATAGTTTTCTATCCACAGTTCCAATCTTTGGTGAGCGGATACCTTACGGGGAGACGATGTGTCGCGTACTAAAATGAATGTCGAGGTCGGAGGTCAAAGGTCACTGGCCTAAAAAACAGGAAATCACTGAAGTGTTCGTGTCCGGTCTATATCTGTGAACCTTTTCTATCCACAGTCGCAATTTTTCATGAGTGGATACGCTAGGTGAAGACGATGTGTCGCGTATCAGAATTGAGGTCGAGGTCAGAGGTCAAAGGTCACTGTTGCCTAAAATCAGGAAATCATGGATCATTGACAGTTTTCCATCTACAGTTATAATTTTTGGTGAGTGGATGCCCTAGGGGGAAAGATGTGTTGCATACCGAATGTAGGTCGAGGTCAGAGGTCAAAGGTCACTGCGACCCCAAAATCAGGGAATTATTAAAAATAACATTTTTTGTGTCAGTAGGTACATTAGGGGGACACGATGTGTCACCTACCAAAATCTAGGTCAAGGTTAAAGGTCAAGGTCACTGTGACTCCAAAATTGTGAAATTGTTGAAAAATCTTGATTTTTTGAGTCCAGTGAAAAATTACGGGGAGATCACTGCGACCACAGAATCAAGGTCAAAGGTCAGTGTGACCGAAAAATAAGGAAATCGTTAAAAATTGAAAAAAAAATTGTGAGTGGATTCGATAGGGGAAAATGAAGTGACGCATACCAAAAACTTAGGTCAAGGTGGAAGGTCAAAGATACCTTTGACCCCAAAAGCAGGAAATTATTAAAAATAACATTTTTTTGTGCCAGTAGATACATTAGGTGGACACGATGTGTCACATATTAAAATGTAGGGCAATTGGAATCAAGGCTAATAAACAACCTTGCAATTTGGACCAGTGTAATTCCAGATATAGGATGTATATTGAAGCCATTTGGGCTCTTGTTGGTGAGTGGATCCCTTACGGGGAGACGATGTGTCGTGTACCAAAATGAAGGTCGAGGTCAGAGGTCAAAGGCCACTGACCTAAAAAAAACCCAGAAAATCACTGAAGTGTTCGTGTCCGGTCTATATCTGTGAACGTTTTCTATCCACCTTTGCAATTTTTTGTGAGTGGATACGCTAGGTGAAGACGATGTGTCGCATACAAAAATTGAGGTCGAAGTCAAAGGTCACTGTTGCCTAAAATCAGGAAATCATTGACAGTTTTCTATCTACAGATCTAATTTTTGGTAAGTGGATGCCCTTGGGGAGAACGATGTGTTGAATACCAAATGTAGGTCGAGATCAGAGGTCAAAGGTCAGAGTAACCGAAAAATCAGGAAATCATTAAAAGATTCTATTTTTTTGTGAGTGGATTCAATAGGAGGAAATGAAGTGTTGCATACCAAAAAATAGATCAAGGTCGAAGGTCAAAGGTCACTGTGACTCCAAAATCAGGAAATTCATGAAAATAACATTGTTTGTGTCAGTAGATACATTAGGGGGGACACGATGTGTCACCTACCAAAAGTAGGCCAAATGTCAAGGTCACTGTGACCCCAAAATCATGAAATTGTTAAAAATCATTATTTATTTAGTTCAGTGAGAAATTACGGGGCGCCGTATTGTCATGTACCAAAATTTAGATCCAGGGCAATAGTCAAGGTCACTGTGGCCCCAGAATCAAGGTCAAAGGTCAGTGTGACCTAAAAATCAGGAAATCATTAAAAAGTACTAATTTTTTGTGAGTGGAATCAATAGGGGAAAATGAAGTGTCGCATACTAAAAATCAGGTCAAAGTCAACAGTCAAGGTCACTGAGACTCCAGAATCAAGAAATCTTTGAAAACGACTTTTTGTGTCAGTAGATACAATAGGGGAACATGATGTGTCACATACCAAAATGTAGGTCAAGGCCGAACGTCAAGGTCACTGTGACCCCCAAAATCATGAAATTCATAAAATCAAGATGGATACATTGAGGGAAGACGATGTGTCGTGTACCAAAATGTAGGTCAAGGTCAAAAGTCACGGTCACTGTGACCCCAAAATCAGGAAATCATTGAAAATAACTTTTTTTTCTGCCAGTAGATTATACATTAGAGGGACATGATGTGTTACATACCAAAATGTGGGTCAAAGGTCAAGGTCAATGTGACCCCAATATCAACAAATCATTAAAAGTCACATTTTCATATGCCTGATGAAGACAAGGTCGTGTAATGCAATGTTACGTTCTGTCCATTCATCCATTAGCATGTGTTGTCCATGCGATATCTAGAGTTTCAAGGTGTGGATTAGTACCAAACTTTTACTCGCATGGCAAAGAGGAGCCATACATTTTGAGATCAATTTTTCAAAGGTCAAGGTCACAGTCCCCCACAACTGAATCAAATTTAGCTATGTGTTAGGTTGGAATATTCAGAGTTCTCTCCCCTACATGTATATGGCATTTGTCCTGTGGAGTTGTCTCCCATGTTTGAAACAGCTACATTTAGTTAAACTGTTGTGAAATGAAAACCATACATTTACTCATTTAACGGGGATAGAGGACCTTCGTGAACTTCATACATGTTTATCAACTCAAGAACAAAGGTTTACTTTATCACTTTCTTCTTCCTTTATGAAAAATTCTCTCGTCTGAAAGGAATCCATTTGCAGAAAAACTACTATTTTCTTGTGTTTGACTATATTGTCGATTTCAGTGTGGGTATATGAGCTCTCGGCTCATGCTTCAATGTAAACTAGTTACCAAGAGTTAAGCTCATTTTAGTTTATCATTCAATAGTATAAAATGTGATATATATATGTTACATTCTCAGAAGCACAAAATTGTAGACCTTCCTCTGGATTGCTAGCTGCCAATTGGGATCGAGGCTATTGAACAACCTTGAAATTTGGACCAATGTAATTCCAGATATACGGGCGTATATTGAAGCCCCTTAGGCTCTTGTTTAAATATTTTTTCAGTTTGTATTAGTTTCTTTTCTTGGAGATTTTCCCTATAATTCAACTATTTCCTGAAGCAGTTTCTAGTTTATCACAAAATCTCTTCAGATTCCGGTCAATCTCACTAACGTCGTTGCAATTTGTTCCGCATTTTTTCACCGAAAACCAAACAAAATTCTTAGAAACGTTTACACACCGCGGTGGAAACGTACACCGCGGAGGAAACATTTCAACCGCGGATTTCCACCGCGGCGTAAACGTTTCCAAGAATTTTTTTTGGTTTTCAGTGAAAAAATGACGAAGAAATTGTGACGACGTTATTAGGAATGACAGAAATGTAAAGAAATTCTGTGATAAACTAAATCACCCCGCGCCAAGTTGAAATCCTGCCTATATTAAGATGGGCACAGCCCAAGGCAGAATCACCAGTGATTTTCATCAAAAATCACCAGATATTTTCATCAAAAGTTGGTCAGCTCAAAACTTGCTGATAACAGTCCCCTAATGCGCTTTCATGGAAAAAATCAAGGTTCTAATGCCAACGGTTCTCCTTATTTTGCCGACGAAAGGATTCGATAATGGACTCACTCACTGACTACCGGACAATTTGCAGATGGTAGCCTCACTGACTACCGGACAATTTGCAGATGGTAGCCTACTTCGTAGAAATAATGTTATCACTAGTAAGGTATAAGATTCTTCCATAGACGTTTATAAGACTGGACCTACAGTTGAACGGGTCAGATTTTAACAGATCCTCGTGTTCTTTGCATTTCAGAAATCTGGACCATCCCAACATCACTCGCTTTTATGGCTTCAGTATAACGGACGAGGAGCCACCACATCTCTCCCTCGTTATGGAACTATGTCGACGCGATTTGAAGAAGACTATATTTGATAATACGGACAACATTCCGTCTCACCACGAGCCAAGCACGGCTAATTACCAGAAAGCCCTCGCATTTTATTACAGAACGGCAGAATCCATATTGCAAGGGCTGGAGTACATCCACTCCAATTGCTTTGTTCACAGAGACTTGAAACTGTCTAACATTCTGGTAGGTCACAGTGTGATACTTGTTATTTCAAAATACTCCAATTCTTTTTCTTTTTTTCAGAAAATGTCCTAGATCTTGAAATTACTGCAGCTCACCTCATTTGAAACAGCAGATAGCCGAGTCACATGATTCATGCAGGGCTCCAATAAATACACGCCATTCAGTTCTGACGAGACGTATTGTGTTATGGCGTTGTCCGTCCGTTTTCTTTTCTCGTGAACGCTACTAGTCCTAGATTTTTCGCTCAATTTTTTTTTAAGATGATACATAAATAATGTCCTTGTTACACGTGCATGTGACTATTTCTACTCCCTGTGGTGTTTCTTCTGTGATGTATTCCCCTTTATCATTGAAAATAATTAGTCCTAGAGTCTTTGCTCAATTCTTTGCAACTTGGTACACATTATTGTCACCATGTGCAAATGTACATATGGGTTTTTGGATTTTCTGCGACCTCCGGAGTTAGGCCCTCATATCATCGAAAATATTCTTGTGGACGTCACTTACTCCTAGACTCTTCATCCGATCGTTATGATGATTGGTTCACATTATCGCCACGTATGAAAACTTTTCTACATCCTGATATATTTATGCCCCCCCCCCCCTGCATATAGCGATCGCTTTGTCCGTCCTTCCGTCCGTCGGGGCGTCCTTTCGTCCGTCCGTCCGTCCGTCCATCTGCTCCACCGTCCGTCCGTCCGTCTGCCCGTCCGAATTTCTTGTCCGCGCGATATTTCGGTTAATATTTGATAGACAGGATTGAAACTTTCATGGAATGTGGCCAGTACCTCGTAGTTGTGCAGCGAAGCGTTTTTTCCGAGTTCCGGTATAATTTTCAAGAGTTATGGCCCTTTTTCTGAAATCTCTGTGAATGGGACTTGTCCGGGCTGGATCTTGGTTAATATTGTATGGACAAGTATGAAATTTGCATGATATGTGGTCAGTGCCCCACAGTTGTGCAGCGTAAAGTTTCTCCCCGTTTCGCTTATATTTTCAAGAGTTATGGCCCTTTGTTCCTGAAATCTGGATCTTGGTTAATATTGTATGGACAATTATGAAATTTGCAGGGTATGTGGTCAGTGCCCTGTAGTTGTGCAGCGTGAAGTTTCTCCGCGTTTCGCATATATTTTCAAGAGTTATGGCCCTTTTTCTTCAAATCTTTGTGAATTGGGACTTGTCCGGGCTGGATCTCGGTTAATATTGTATGGACAAATATGGAATTTGCAGGATATGTGGTCAGTGCCCTGTAGTTGTGCAGCGTGAAGTTTCTCAACGTTTCGCGTATATTTTCCAGAGTTATGGCCCTTTGTTCTTGAAATCTTTGTGAACTGGGACTTGTCTGGGCTGGGTCTCGGTTAATTTTGTATGGACAAGTATGGAATTTGCATGATATATGGTCAATAGTGAAGTGAAGTGAAGTTTCTCTGCTTTTGGTTATATTTTCAAGAGTTATGGCCCTTTGTTCATCAAACCTAAGTGAATGGGATATATTTATTTTGTTCAGGCTGGATCTCAGTCCATAACCGATTTGGACTGGGAAAATGGCTATAAAATTATTATTATTATTCTACATTCCAAAGCAGACCACATAGGTCCTGAAGTATAAAATTGCCCCAAAAAGAGTGAATTGGGTGCAAAATTCAAAGTTCATTGATCGCTTCATAATTTCACCACAATATACTCCCAAGGAATGTAGGTCTCATAACCAGGTCACATTTTCGGATTTGGCGAAAGCCCTGGCGACCATCTTGCATCAAAACATTGTATTATTACTTGTTGGTCGATAGTTGGAATATGTATTATGCAAGGCATGCCGAAAAAAAGTGACTGAAACAGAATTTTTATAATTATCCAAATTAGGCCTCCACTGACCAATACAAAACAGAACAATGGCGGGGCAGTGTCGGATTAAAGCGGGAGGGGGTGGGGGGGGGGCATACAATTGAGCAATCTCTGATTGCTTCCTTGCTGTGTTTTTAGAGTTGCTTTTCGTGGATTGTTTAGAAAATTAGTACATATGATTGTCACATTGTGGAGATGTGCATGTGACCTTTTCGATTTTCAAGATGTTTTTCGTTATGCCTCTTTCTCATCAAAATCGTATGGTGTAACTGTTCATGAATGTGCTATGTGTGGGCGTATTTTGAAACCCTTGGGCTCTTGTTTTTATTCGTGTCTGCTTTATCAGGTGAAAATAGTATCAGTTCTTTCAATCAAGCATTCAGTTTTCACAAACGACAGCTGTCTATTGAACATCAGATCTAACGTTTGATTGATGTTCAACTTTATTGCGACCTCTGTATAAATTACACAGATGAAAGGGGAGACAACTTCAAAGATAAAACAAAAATCAATTCTTTAAGGAACAGGGCACAGAACAAAGTCCTGTGAGATGGGTAGTAATATAAATTAGGGCGATTGCAGTAATATCAAGCGGTATCGGTGATGTTGGAAGCGAAATCAAACTTATCTGATGATGTTAATGGATACGGTGTCAGTGTTATAGGAAAAACTCTCCCAGGAATGTATAGGATGTTTCTCTTTAGGAAAATATTTCTCCCCGAGCTCCAAACAGGAAACTATTTCTCCTGAGCTCCAAATAGGAGAATATTTCTCCCTGAGCTCCAAATAGGAAAATATTTCTCCCTGAGCTCCAAACAGGAAAATATTTCTCCCTGAGCTCCAAACAGGAAAATATTTCTCCTGAGCTCCAAATAGGAAAATATTTCTCCCTGAGCTCCAAATAGGAAAATATTTCTCCCTGAGCTTCATATAGGAAAATATTTCTCCCTGAGCTCCAAATAGGAAAATGTTTCTCCCTGAGCTCCAAATAGGAAAATATTTCTCCCTGAGCTCCAGATAGGAAAATATTTCTCCCTGGGCTCAACTAGGAAAATATTTCTTCCTGGGCTCCAAATAAGGAAAATATTTCTCCCTGAGCTCCAAATAGGAAAATATTTCTCCCTGAGCTCCAAATAGGAAAATATTTCTCCCTGAGCTCCAAATAGGAAAATATTTCTCCCTGAGCTCCAAATAGGAAAATATTTCTTCTTGAGCTCCAAATAAGGAAAATATTTCTCCCTGAGCTCCAAATGGGAAAATATTTCTCCCTGAGCTCCAGATAGGAAAATATTTCTCCCTGGGCTCCAAATAAAGAAAATGACCTAGCTACAGTCAAGGAGGTTCCAGACAATTTGAAAATGAAATGTCATTTTCTTATATTTCAACAAGAGGTAGTTCAAACGGTTAGCATTCAGAATAAAGGATGAAATTCAGGGGTCACCAGACTTATTTTTGCATAGTCGAGAAATTTATATCATCTACCATAATGGATTAACCAAATATATGGTATTAGATAGGAATTCTATTATTTTCATAGAAAAAGCTCATATTTTCTGAGAAGATAAAATGTAATTTTCTCCAAAATGCCTCAATATCTTTCCGGAACAATGCTGAATCGGAAACTCTAATCAAAATCGGGGGTCACCAGACTACTTTTGAAGATAGTATAGCATGCCAACATGAAAAAAAAACATGACATGAGGCCAAGTTAACCTGATTTCGCTAAGTCAGTTTGCCAGCGTTCCTTCGTTGAGGTAGTATTGCCCTAAAATTTGGAAAACACAGTATCCAATTCAAAAATCCTTTCACAAGTGTTCTCCGAAATGCTTATATCTTCCTTTTCCATTAAATTTCCTTTAAATATCTCTGTTTTCATAGATGCGCAGAAACATGCGCAGAAGATGTAAAGTTGGTTTGTCTGAAACATCCTTAACTTTAGAACTGTCATTGTTTGTTCTGCATAGGTAGGATGTTTTCGTCTGTCACAATTATTACAGGATGGAACACAACCACCTCGCTGGGGGTCTAATAACACCCCAGCCACCAGTCAGATTTTTGGACCGGATTCGGGGCCTTCGCGCACATCGCCGGAAATGACATCATATATAGTAAAATAGATGTTTAACGAAAATTTTGATTACTTTTCAAGTCTGCATAATACCTCCGTTGACCTAGCGTTAAAAAGAATTATCTGGAGATAATTTTCCCTGTTTATCTGGACAGAGCATATGAAAAGTAGTTCGCTCATGTGCAACACTAAAGGAGTTGTTCGGCCGGATTCAATCTGAACCGTGCGTTGTTTGGTTTCCCCTATACGTAATAGCAACGTAGTAAAGGTCAACTTCCGCTATTGATGACAGGGATGGTAATGGAGCCTGCGAAATGGAGCACGCGCTGTGGGGAGGTTGGATGGAACAATCATTGTTCCTTGGAATAGCAGATCTCCCGATCACGTTCTGACAAAGATAAGGGGGCATTTCAGTTTTGGGATTCGAGTCAAACCTGTGAATAGCTACAACTGGCATCGATCAACCTCTAAATACCGACATTATCCATAGTTCCAGTACTTATAAAAAGGAATAGGACAAAATGTCGCGATATGACTGAAATATGACTGAAATAGTGTTGAAAGCGACGTTAAATCATATTCACTCACTCACCCAGTACTAATATTTGAAATACTGTGAACCATATTGAACAGGTCGGGGAAATGTGCCTCTCCAATTTTGGAGGTAAAAAGGTCGTTTTAATGAACAAAATAGCATATTTTTTTTCTAAATGGCGCATAAATTGACATATAGTTACATATGTTCACACATTTTGCCATTGATACGTGTTGAAATGACAATTTGAAAAAACAACAGACCGCTTTCTATCTCCTGAAGAAGATAGGCAACAATTTCTTCAAGCACGTAAATCAATGTGAAAATATATCAATGTATGCGCCATTTAGAAAAAAAAATGCTATTTTGTTCATATTTTCTGAGTTATTCAAGAAAAACGACCTTTTTTACCTTCAAAATTGGAGAGGCACATTTCCCCGACCTGTTGAACCAAAACCCAGTCAAAACCGACACTATACTCTGGTCCCAAGCATGGTCAATATAAGCATGTTATACTGTACAGTAAAGTAGTTTCCCAGTAATTTGTGTTTTATTCACCCCTCTGCTTGTTTTATTCACCTGTCTGGTTTAATTCATTCACCTGTCTGTTTATTCGCCCGTCTGTTTCTTTTATTCACCTGTCTGTTTTACTGACCCGTCTGTTTGTTTTACTGACCCGTCTGTTCATTTCCACACACAGGTGAGTCAGGACGATACAGTTAGGATTAGTGATGTGGGCTTGTCAGCCATTCAGAGCGAAATCAGCGGTACCGTGTGTGGTACCCCCAACCACATGGCACCGGAAGTGATCGAGTCCAAGCATTATACCAAGGCAGCGGACATATACAGTTTGGGCATTCTGCTCTGGGAGATGTGGTATGGGCGTGATGCCTTTGCCGACAATCTCCCAGATATTGGAAGGTTGGCCGTCAGGCAACACGTGGTAAGAGGAGCAAGACCAGATTTCAGCGAGACGGTTAAACCGCCGAAAGAGCTGAAAACGTTGTTGACGAATTGTTGGTCCGGCGACCCTGATCGAAGACCGAACTGTGGAAAATGTCTGGAAATGTTGTTGGCTTCCAAACCTGCGTATTCCTAATCCGGAGGTGCTATAATAAGATACAAACCATAGGCGCAAATGAAATGAAGCAATCCGATGCGCCCTTACAGACCATGACAGTCTGATTGAAACAAACCCAGAAACCGATTCTCTAAATGGATCTGATCCCCTTCCTATATCAAGGCCGCTTAGTAACCGTCTGTCCCGAGAATAATTCTTTACGTCTACCTCATCTTTGACCAATCAACGCAATGTACGAGACGGCATGACATGACAACATCGGACATCCATCTTCTTACGCAACCAACTCGCCGGGTTAAATGACCTATAGTCACAAGAAACTGACAAGTTTCAAAATAGGCAATATTTGAACTACATAACCGCTGCGAAATACATAACCGACCCATAACCATTATGAAAAGTGAAGAATAATTATTTGTGATTAAAAGTTGCTTTGTATTCCAAAACATCATTCGAACTAAGTTGCGTAGGTAGGTGTTATCGCGCTATGGATTGGTTGTCACTCTGACCGGATTCTTCGGTCTCGAGCCCCTTGAAATTTGAATTAATATCTTCGGCACGCTCCATCGTGCTATATTTACGAGAATCGGAAATTTAAGGGGATCTCTTCAGCATTTCTTGCACAACATACTCGAGATAGGATGAGGGTCACATCCACTTACGCCAGACTGTAGGCCTAATCTGATTAAAACTCAAGACTTAATAACCGCTCCTCTGTCACACATGTCGCTAATTAAGATCTTGGACAGAGCCTAAAATAAATCCGTCAGATGAACTCCGAAGGTTTTTTGTTTCCGGGTCAAATAGTCGCCCAGTGAGACGCCTCGTAGTATAGCGGCAACATCTGGTAAGGCAAAGATTTCTCGTAGCGGGTAGGAAGAACGGCTGTACAGTGTTTACGTAGCATACAAGAACGCATCTGCAGATGCTCCTGCTTCAATGCGGGCACGTCAAATTTATGGCACACCATTTCGACCTTGAACTTCGCCGCCACTGAATAGGCACCTATTCGCCCCAACCTGTAACCATCTCCGTCATCTACACGCGGTAAGACTGACCCTGGGATCGTGTTATCCATTTTCAGCCTACTTTCGGCAACTGCAAGAGGGAATTTCCAGAAACCAATACCACGTGACTTCGTCAGCCAATCAGCTAAAGTCTACCGACGTAACTCGCCATTTTCGAGTCATGTGATGAACTACTTGTTCAAAATTTCAGATCCACGACACCTCTTGGATGATACGAAAGTTATACATACCTATATATTTTGCAAGCCCAGGCAATATCTGTGTCATAAGTCGTATGAAAACCTGTAATTTATCAGATTTCTCGAGTCTGTTCTCCGCCGGATGAAGGCCGAACAGAATCCGGTAAAGTACCGGTATCGCTCCGCAATAATGGAGACACACGATTCGCAAGCCATCTTATGGATGGCGAAGTGTACGCAAATGCTATTCGCCCGTTGAAGTTGGACTGTGATTGGTCGCCAGTCTGACATGCGCGGCAGATTTAAGATACAGACTGTCCCAGATCTTAATTAGCGACATGCCCGATAGAGGAGCGGTTATTTAGTCTGAGTTTTAATCAGATTGGCCAGACTGGATCCGTTTTTAATCAGATTGCGCTCATGACTACCGACCGAATCAGTGAAAATTCTTATCAATCAGTTGTTGTTCAGTCCTTTTCATGTGGCCTGCTTTTGCTTTGTCACGGATTGCGACAATGTCAATTTGACAGCATGAGATTGATCTTCGAAAATGACATACCAAGTGATATTACGGAGCCAAACCCTCAAGCTAGGTGGGATACATACATATGAAGCCACGAAGTGGATACAGACAAACACGTTGCAAGACATAGCTCCCTCGTCTTGAACTTACATCCGTAATTAGATTGCACGGACTTCGGGTATAGGTTATCTTATCTGGGTATATGTGTCAAACAGCGCTAGCTGATTCAATAAACTTGAACTTCTCTTACATTTCTGTGATATAACGTAAGTACCCTGCAACATGCCGTATTCTCTTGACTGCGGGATACCCCTTGAAGGCAGCAATAAACAGAGTAAAAAGAAGCACCTCTCTGAAATGAAGGAAAAGAAGCCGTTTTTGCCCAATAAATTCAATAATATATCGAACTGAAAGACATCGGTCACAGGCGACAATGAACACATATCTCTGCATCCAATTGCCGTCTATTTACATTATAATTAATAGACGATATATTTTGTTCTCTATTAAAACTTAGAAAATAAGCCTCCTGAAGAATTTGGACTGTTATGATGAATAAATCAAAGTTCCAGTTTTTAGCAAAAACGTCCTTTTTTACCTCCATTTTAGAGAGGTAGCTCTCTCCAACCTGGTAAACACAAGAGAATGATTCATGACATTCGCAACTTTCCGGGGATCTCCGGTGACAGATAGTCCCTCGAATGCCATGAAGGCCATATTGGAATATCATCAGGTGATGTGATTGCAGAATAGATCATTTGATACCCTCTGTCAGAGCAAATGTATACCAGATGGTTTGTCTGATTTATCATAAAATAAAGTCCGTCTGAAGTCTGAAACTTCATGTCAATTCATGGCAAACCTTTCCAGGTCTTCTTTTTTCATGTACTTTTACTATATTATTCTGTATTTAATGTTGTGGCTATCAGTCCTGGTGGACAGCTTGTATTCTGTGGTGGTATACTTTAGCAAAATGTTTTATTACTACTATGTGCAACAGGCTACTCGTGTTATAGGGAACCACCAATGTATCAGTTAAGAAGTCAAATAAACAAAAAACAAAAAAAAACAAAAAAAAATCATGGCAAACCAATCTAGGTCAACTAAGATGGTAAATTAGGGGAATACCATCTAGACGTCACGTTATGAAAACTTCGTGCGAAATGTTCGCCGATATTCTGCGGTATCGCATAATAAGCTAATCACGATAATTTCTGCCTTTTCTCCCTGACAATGATTGACGTTTAGTTCATCTTCTCACGGCACAATCTTTTGATATTTCCTACCTCTAACAAAGTCAGACGGCAGTAAACTCTTTGATCTTTTCTGTTTACCGCGCACACTGCCTGAAAATGATGCCATATTTGGGTACTGTTTCCCGATAATTTTTATATATTAGTCCACGTGATACCGTGTGTAGTAACTGCATGTGAACTATATCTGAGTTTACTGAGATTGATGTCAAACTTGCATCTGGTATTTGTTGCACAAGATCAAGTATAACACGTAAAAACGAAAAAAAATCCTTATCGATACGGAGAATTTCTAAGATGTTGTTTGGAGTAGCGTTGGACAAGTCCAACCTCGAGGAGCCCAGGGGAGATAATCCCGGTGAAGTTTAACAGTCGAATCGGATTACCTCCGCTCAACCTCATACAAATGCATGGGTTGTTTCCAATCACACCAGAGGGCGCAACAGTACTTGCCACCCCGTCTGGAGTGGACCGACCCACGATATCGCTGATTTCAACTGGCAGATTAAGAAACAGATTATGGCATCACTTGGACTATACAACTTAAACATGCGACACGTTTTCGAGATATTCATATTTTCATGGGTCATAACAGATATGATTATTAGTATTTTCGACATAAATTTGAAATCCATAGTGTTTTATTTGCCGATCGACAGTTCATGCGTCCGCGTCAGTGGTTTGGTTGTGAGGCATGCGCGCTAGGCGATTCCGGCGCGTCACATCTGCTGAATATTACGTAATGGAAATATTTGATAAACAATTTCAGTGCATTTTTATATATTTCTACATTTTTATTGTTATTATACATTTGTTTGTCGGTCAATAGCTCGTTCAGAGCTAATGTTTTCTGGTTTGTAGATTATACCGACGCTAAATACAGTTTCTTACTCTTACTCTTATTCAGAGGAAATTCATGTTGTAGGCTTCCGAGCGTAGAATCGGTCCCCTTCGTAGATTTCCGCTGGGCGGTCCCGAATGTGATTCACGATTGAAAGACCTCATCCCCGACCATAACCATGCTTTATAGAGGAAGACCTAATCAGAAACATTATACTCGCACCGTTCCCTTCTGGTTACACCGTAGTGTTTTAGAATGTCATCATAATGTATATTATACAGAACCAGGTATTTTAAGAAGTTCAAATGTCCATCGATCTTTAATGTTGGATCAGTTTGTCTGAAGACCGTCACTCTCACGTGATGTGACGTGATGAGAAGTTCAGATGTACCGCTGGAAGGACTTTCCAATAGACAATGTTCCCATGTGACGTTCGTATTCAGCATTAAACAATTCGCTTTGAGCCACTGTGAACCAGTTTTTCCAGTCGCCAATTGTTCCTGGGAAAGAAGAATATTGGCATTAAGGCATTAACAGTTTAACCATTTTAATACACTGCTGGTAGCAACCTGTAACCATCTGGGTCATCTATAGGCGGTAAGACTGACCCTGGGATCGTGTGGATCCATTTTCAGCCTACTTTCGACAACTATGAGGGAATTCCCCGAAATCGACACCATCTGATGTCCGCCAATCAGGTAAACTCTACTGACGTAACCTCCACGTAACCCGCCATTTTCGAGTCATGTGCTGCCCTACTTGTTCAAAATTACAGATCTACAAACCTCTTGGATGATACGAAAGTTATTCATATCTGTATCTTTTGTAAGCTCAGACAATATACGTTTCAGAAGTAGTATGAATAGCCTGTAATTCATCAGATTTCTCGAATCTGTTCTCCGGAGGATGAAGACCGAACAGTATACGCGGTAAAGTATCGGATGTTGCTTCGCAAAATCACTATTTCTAGAAATATTTTCTTGCACTTTCAGAAGACGCAAGCGGTATAATATTTCTAACTACCCAAGATTATTTGCGATGATAGCTTATTGAATTTCTTTATTTAATTTAGAATCACTTTTGAATTCGTCAACATAGTTTGGGACTGGAAATGTCATTTTCATGTTATGAGAAAGTGGTAAGAAAATATATCTTATCAATTTTAATGGGATTTTTAAAGAAATTCTTACCCCATGGATAGATTATTTTTCTTGAAACAACATTCAACTAAAATATTTCAAAGCAATCAGAACTAGTTATTCTACATTAACTGTTGAAGATAAATATAGACGCTATCAGCACAAGCAACTCCGGGCAGTAATGTTTGGCATTAAATAATATTTTTCCACATGTCTCCTGAAATTGCAGAAAAATATTTCTTCTTCCTAGACATGCATCACTATTGTAGAATTTCAAACTAAAGTCTGTCCATTTTAATTAGTCATCTACTTTGGAGCCTGTCAATAACCAATAGTTAACTCTGCATAAATTTTCTTTTTTTTTTGGTTCCTGTAGAACAAACTATCATTTCTACTTGATATATCGATAATAATAACTTTGTAATTCTCTCCATATAAAACTCCAGTACAGTTGTTTTATGTACTGGGACTCAATTACATAGGGAGACGTCATAATGTATTCGTGTTGTCTAGCACAAGGGCGTAGACAAGTTGTCAGATTTGGGGGTGCTTGAGAGGGGGAGAGTCTGAGAGGTGGGTATCCCCCCTCGCAGCGTAAGAATTTTTTTTGAAACTTGATGGTAAATTGGCACTCTCTGGGAGCATCTGAGTAGTATAACGTTGTAACAACTGAACTTTGATTTATCCCAAAATGTCTCATAACAAAGACGATCACTGCAATGATATACAAGCTGAAGTGATCATTCAGTCTCAGGTTTGCACTATATTTCAAGTTAATCCTTAGACAATACTGTCGTGCCCCGATAGCAGCGCGTGTCTGAGCACGTTTCGTCTCTGACGTTTCCGACGATATTTCTGGGACAATTTATCCGACAACATTGAAACTTCACACAGTAGATAAAAAAAATACTAAATTTATTTCCCTCCAGTAGTTCTCAATAAATCGCGAAAACAAAAATTAGATGGGAAATTTGTGAGATATTTTTGACTTTTTACGTCAAGCTCGCATGTTTTAACAATGGCAGATCAAAGTTATCGTGGCCCCAAAATAACATGGTAGGTATCGGTGACTTTGGTCAGTTCTCAACAAATTTTAATGAAAGACAGAAATACAATTCGGGCTTTTTAGTTTATATACTGTGTGAAGTTTCAATGTTGTACGATAAATTTTCTCCGAAATATCACCAAAAACGTCTGCGATTTATTATCTGGGAAAGACTAGGTTTATTTCTAGGGTTTCTTATGAAAAGTAGTTGAGAGTTTGTATATCTCTTGTTTGTGAATAAAGAAGTAGTGGGATCTCAATTGAAAAACAAAATAAGTTTGTAGTGAAAAAGTTACGAAAAATTCTCCTCATCGGAAGTTTTGATGTTTTTTGTCCAAATAGGCGGCATTTGATTGGATTTGGAGCACACTATTCCATTCTCGATTGAAGCCCGAAATCGTCAATCTATGGCTTTGATCACTGATCAATTGCAATCTTATTTTAGGCCTAATGGTATGCACTGGCGGTGATAAGTTTACTTCTCCTGTAATAATTGAATAAGATACGTGATCTTATATGCTATGTTAGGTTTCTTTTTCTTTCTTTCTTCCCTTTTTTCGTTTGTTTGTTTGTTTTGTTCTTTTTTTTTTTTGCCGGCCGTCAAAATTTGGGGGGGCTCAAGCCCCCCCCAAGCCCCCCCTTGCCTACGCCCTTGTAGCACAAAGGTCGACAATGCCGTTTACGGTCATAGAGGTATGTGCGTTTTATCATTCGGCAATTTCACTCGGCACGAGATATAAGCGGCACGCCCACGGACCGCCTGTTATTACTTTATACGGCATCAATGACCTTTGTGCCAATCAGCATGAATACATTATGACGTCTCCCTATGTAAATGAGGCCAGGTGCATAAAACAATTGTACTGGGGTTTAATATGGAGAGAATTAAAAACTTTTTCCAGGCGTGATATATTATTGATATCACGGAGAAATGCTGGTCATTTTGTAGAGTTCAGTTTGTTCTACACGCTACAAAAAATAAGATTTATGCGGAGTTAACTATTGATTTTTGACAAGCTCCAAAGTAGACGACTAATTAGAATGGACAGACTTTAGTTTGAAATTCTTCAATTGTGATGCATGTCTAGGAATAAGAAATATTTTTCTGCAATTTCAGGAGACATGTGGAAAAATATTATTTAATGTCAAACATGACTGCCCGGAGTTGCTTGTGCTGATAGCGTCTATATTTATCTTCAACAGTTAATGTAGAATAACTAGTTCTGATTGCTTTGAAATATTTTAGTTGAATATTGTTTCAAGAAAAATAATCTATCCATGGGGTAAGAATTTCTTTAAAAATCCCATTAAAATTGATGAGATATATTTTCTTACCCCTTTCTCACAGAATTGAAGAATTCAAAAGTGATTCTAAATTAAATAAAGAAATTCGAAAAGCTATCATCGCAAGCAAATTTGGGGTAATAATCTTGTGTAGTTAAAAATATTATACCGCTTACGTCTTCTGAAAGTGCAAGAAAATATTTCTAGAAACGCATCAAAATTCCAAATATATTGATATCATTTCTAGCTAGAATTATTATATCTACACAAGTTTTTTTGTTTAAAAAAAATCATTTTTCCCCGAGGTCTTTGAGAACAATGCAATCAGAATATACGCTTGGTGGCTATTTGGTATCTTGTCGGTTTACGCCGTTCTATATTCCCACCACGTCTACATGTTATCACTATGGATTCATCAACTTCAATGTCTATCATTTACCTTTTCTAAACATGGGTGTCTTCCCATCTTTGTAGAAAATGGCATTTCTTGACGTGTTCTGTGACTCGCGCGATGTCTTCATGTGATCAAAAGAACACGTTGCGCATATTTCTGCCAGCAACTTATCATCACACTTGACTCCAAGAAATTTAGCAACCTCTGTCACACCACTTGACAAGTCCTGAGCAAAAGGAAATTAAAAATTGAAATATAGATTTAATTTGAAGAAATTTATCGAAAACATTTAAAATGACAACATAGCATGAGAGACACAGACGTCGCAAAGTTTTCGCAATTATTTAGGCGGAAAACTTATCCTAACAATAAAGGAGATGGGACGATAAGGCGGGAATTTGGCCTATACGTGGTGCGGTTGAATCAAAAAAATAAAATGTCCTAAAAATAATTGTGTTTTTAAGAGAAAATATCTGTGAACAATATATGAAAGTTCTAGGTCGATTGCGTTATGATTATAGTTATGACATGAAATTGAAATCCGCAGCATGTGCTATTCCGTGAAAAAAGGGTCTAAATCGAGTGATTCAAACACACATTTAGACACGAAGGACCCCTTGGACCAAAAAGATTTTCCAGTATTGAAGATACACTGCCACCTCACATGACTCGATTTACCCCTTTTTTCAAGAAATAACACATACTAGGGATTTCAGTTTCATGTTGTAACTATAATCATAACGCAATCGAGCTAGAATTTTCACATATTGTGTAGATATATTCTCTTGCTGTTACATTAAAACACAGTTAATTTTAGGACATTTCTTCAATTTCAACCACACCACGTACAGGTTAAAATCCCACCTTACCGTACCATCTCATTTCATACAAATCCAGAAATGCCATGTGCAAAATTTTAGGAAACTATGAAAATCCAAACAAAAAATGCCAATGCCTCCTACGTTATTTTGGAAGTGTCATGACGTCGGGCTCTCAATGTTACAACATACGTGTGCCCTCTTCTGGCTTGTTAAGTGTTCAAATCCATAGCTTCGATATAGACGGAGCTCTGTCTTGTTTCCCACCCAACAACGTGAGATTACCGTGAGTTCTAAACTCTCTCACGCAAATTTACATAATTACCAAGCACGATCGGCAGCTCATGCGCCATATGACGACATTGCGTGTACTCACCACAACGCCAGATAGCGACGTTATTAAAGTGGTCCATTGACCACTGACGGTACATTACATACAAGTCTGTTTCGTGTTACTTTTGCCTAAATGAGACAGAGGTGTTATTTTAGTCAGCAGGGTTTTAGTGTCGATGCTTGAAGAAAATATCCGGTACCCTGGCAGGATTTTATTAATACGAGTGCTCATTCACCCCCATGGCTCACTCACCCCATGGGTTCATTCACCCCCATGGCTCATTCACCCCCATGGGTTCATTCACCCCCATGGGTTAGTTTATAGGGATAGGGATATCGCGTGCCCTTTCTATACTACTCATCGCGCACTACTCATCGCGCATGCGCAGTCGACCCATTCTATTGTAGTGTGCAAGCCTGGCCCGTGGAATCTCGGGTAGCGAAAACCCCAGGTCTCTCGCCGTACCCTATCCCGCGCCACACCTATAGGGATAGGGAGATCGCGTGCCCTTTCTATACTACTACTCATCGCGCATGCGCAGTCGACCCATTTTACTGTAGGGTGCAAGCCTGGCCCATGGGATCTCAGGTAGCCAAAACCCCAGGTCTCTCGCCCCACCCTATCCCGCGCCACACCTATGCGACCCGCTGACACTGTAGTGAGTAAAGCGGAGGAGAAGGAGGAGGAGTAGGACACGCCCTTTCTATACTACTACTCATCGCGCATGAGCAGTCGACCCATTCTACTGTAGGGTGCAAGCCTGGCCCATGGAATCTCAGGTAGCGAAAACCCCAGGTCTCTCGCCCCACCCTATCCCGCGCCACACCTATGCGACCCGCTGACACTGCACTGAGTAAAGCGGAGGAGGAGGAGGAGTAGGACACGCCACGAATTTACTAGGGAGATATCTTTGTTGCAGGCATTAGTAAAAAGCGTATGCCGCTGTTCTCTTGAAAGAAGCACTTTATACTTTGATTTGGTGGATTTCGGTATCAACGGTTGATAATGAATTGCGATTATGAGTAAAAATCATTTACATAAACGACCAATGAATGTCGAATCTGAGTTTTTAAGAATAATCCAAAATAATTACTGAGTACAGCATTATTTGTATAAACTGGACTGCTGGCCGCTCACCAACATGATGGATCCAAATATTCGTATCAGGGGAGACAACTACACGCTGGGCCACTTTCCATCACGGTGGATCGGATTATCTCCCATGATAGAAAAATGAAATCGCTGTAAAAAATCTTAGATCGCGATACCAGCCCTGATACCAGTGAATGTGTAATCCATAGGTGTGCCAAATTTGAAAGCAATCCCTTCAGTCGTTGAAAAATTAAAAAAACTAAATACACTCTGCATTACATAGGGCTTCGTCGCTGGCGTAGCCCAAAATTTGTATCATAATATTTTTGTGGATGCTCACTGGAAGTTCAAACTTGAGTAAGCAAGGAGCAAAGTGGCTGGGAGCAAAGAGTGGGAGCAGGAAACATGGAGCACGGGGTCAAGAGACGGGAGAAGGGAGAGCATTAGACGGGAAGATGGTTTAAAGGAGAACATCGCCACCAGGTGGAGGGAGGTGTGCCTTTAAAGCATTAACTGCACACTTTAGCATTTCGATATTTGGATGACAAGAGTTCAACTTGGATCGCACTCCTCGCTTAGTATAGTACTTTTGTTTACATGCACCGAAAAAAAGACAACCTCTGTTGATATAGATGGATTGTAAATAGGCCATAATGATGAAGAAGCTTTTAGGGCTGTCAACTCAAGGGTAAAGACTGGCAGTTAACCTGTCGCCACACAGTGCTTGGTATTTCGACCCGCGCCATTTTGAATTTAAAAGAGCTCTCTCATTGGCTCAATATTTATAGGGGGCATCCCCATGTTCAAGCACAAGACAATTTCTATGTCCACACATCTCAGTTCCACTTGAGTGTGAACGTAGAATTTGGCATGTGAATGAAAATGGAATTCACCTCAACCCCGTCTCAGTTGCAGGGCCGTAGCCAGGATTTACTGAGGGGTGGTTCGCCTTCACTCCAAAAGGGCACATCAGGGCGTTCGCTGTATGGGAAAAGGAGCAAGTAGGAGGTGTTTGAAAAGGGCATTTATATGAGCGAAATATATAAAATTTCCGAAAGGGGGGTTCGCCCGAACCCAGAAAACCCCCCTTGTATTGGCTAACGGGCCTGAAGTTGACCCGTGACGTAGAACGACCTTGTTTTTGCTATCAAAATCTGCAGGCTAACACGGCAAATGTTGTTGTTGTTGCATCATCGAGTTATTGACCTTCCTTCAGTCGGGTTCAGTATTATGGGCTACATGATGAAGTCGTTTGTGGTGAGATTACCTGTTTTAAATCCTCGTACGTCAGCTTTAGTACAGGTATATCCGGGTGCTCTGTAAACCACCTCTCCCAGTCGAGGGTATACTCGAACCAGTTACCATAGTCCACTGAATTCAGAAATATGATGTTTAATCAGCAAATTGTGATTAGGAAGACGGTACAAAAATGTTGTGCTATGGCATGTTTCAGAAATTTCTTTCCAAAGCCATCGATACGGCGTGAAAGTAAACTTGAACAAGACTTGTAAACCGTTTACATCTTACCAAATAGACTGTATAGTTAGGCCTACCACTTTCGACAGGAATAAAACGAGAATATTTCTTATTTTGTAGTGTTAGACGCAGTATAAGAAACGGCAAAAACGTTTAATATTTAGAGGACCATTTGCAGTTAATCGCGCCTACATTAAATGGAACGTTAGTGCGAGGTGACAATTACTGTAAAACCGCTGTAAGAAGTAACTTTTCCTCTTTTATGTCAACCGTGTTTCCGCAAAAAAAGAGTGCAGCTCAATAATTTTGATCATTTCTGGTGCAGGAAAGACTTAACAGAAGTATTAGAAATAACAGTGGTTTGGATCTGGTCTATGTGAGTATTCATGTTGGCATAGACTCGTACCCAGCTCCAATTCGCTATCGCTCCCAACGGTGCGTGTGAGTTGAGGGCTAGGTACGAGTCTAATGTTGGCATTGACACTTCGTAATCATAGAAATGCCGCATATTATCGCATATTTACGCCAGGCACGACGAGACTGAAGGGCAGGTTCACACACATGTGGGGGTTTTTTTTGGGGGGGGGGGGAGGTTCACGAGAGCCGGCAACGCCGCCATGCTTAACAATTTTAGCACAACTAACTGTGAGGAAAATATCGATCGATGCGTTGCTATAATCAAGCGTCCCAAGATTTTCAGCTTTGGTGCATGACTCTCGTGAAAAAAACCCGCATGTGCGTAAACCCGCCCTTCAGTCTCGTGCCTGGCGTGAATATGCGGTAATATGCGGTACTTCTGGGATTACGATGTAGCATATTCAGGAAAGCCGTGGAAATCTGTATTGAAATCTCTTACCATTTCCGCTCAAAGCAAGTCCAAAAAATCCTTTCCACGTCCCATTGTACTTGTACATAAGAACGTTCTTTGAGTGGTGATAGAATGAGACAAACACATCTTTTGGATTCCGGGTTACGTAGATAATTTTACATTTCCTCTTCACCATATCTCTGGGGTAGAATTCTGACCTCAGATGAGTGTTAAGGAGTCGGGGTGAAGATATTTCATCAAGTCCATGCAGACCCACCAATTCCATCATACACTGGCTTTTTCCGTGCTGTGTTAGTTCGGCTTTCCCAGATATAATCATTTGTGTCACCTCAGAAACCCAGTGTGTCCCTGTCAAAAAACGAACACGGATCGATGAGAATTAAGCATTTATTTTTTCCATACGTTACTAAAATTTCTGTATTTCATCAAAATCGGATATAGATCATCTGAAACTTTCTATCCACACGTGCAAATTACCGTGCATTATTGTTCTCTAACAAAACTGAAAGATTATGTTATTGTAGTGGTCAACTGTTCTCCAGTTCTCTTACGTTCCCCATAAAGTTAGACCGCGGTTCGCAGTTCGTTTTTCGCGGGGACCAGTCATTCACCGACTCATATCAGCGCCCCTAGCAGCGCCCCCTGGCGTCAGATTTGAGATATGAATATGTCAAAATACTCATAATAAAAAAATTACAGATTTCCATATCTGAAGAAATAATTGCTGGTCCCCTCGAATAACGAACTGCGAATTGCGAACCGCGGTCTAACTTTATGAACGTCTCCAGTTTTAATTCAAAGACCGTATCAAATGTTGAATATTTTAAGTGTATATCACACACGATGTGGTTATTGAATGGGACAGAAAAATGAAGAGGGACATTTCACTGGAATATCAGAACATTCGGTCAACCCTGGAAAAACAAAATATTGAATATAACCGAATACTGTTAAACGCTATATGAGGAGTATTTTACGGCTTCTGAACGTTTAAAGATGGAAGATGCGTCATGTATCAATGCGTTTGTTACCGGACTTGGGGTAAGACAAGACTATAACGTCGTCATCTCTGGCAGTCCAGTCTGGAAGTTTCTCCAACGTTTCGCCCAGGTGAGCAAACGTCGGATAGTACATCTCCTTGAATTTACAGTAAACAATAGGGCTGCCTTCGTCATCTTCGATTTCTACCGTGGTCATACTGAACTGTTGATCTGAATATAAAAGATAATATAGTCATTTAATTTTCTTCCAAAGTGTTTTAACATGTAAAGACAGCTTGTGCTATGAGAGAATAACTATCGACTAGAGGCAATCTTGTTTCATTTTTAGGTTTAATGTTGATCTTGGATATTTGCATCTAATACCGCTCAAACCGTGTTAGGGACGTGTGGTCATGTCAGTCAAGATGTCTGCATGAACAACTGCAATAAAAGCGTCTTAGCAACGATTGTTAGCATCAGTTGATGGTGCTAATATACATACCGGTACGTAACCGTATAGGGAAGGTTGTTAAAATACGTTATTATTACCCCGACAAGGCGAAAGTTCTCTTCCAAAAATGTTAATCGGCTGTTTGTTCACAAGGAGGTGAAAGGCTACCGGAAGCAGCTATATTATTTCAGCACATTCGGGGAGCAGGAGTTACAAATCTCCGGTTCCGGTTCTGGGTTCTGAAGACCCCAGTTTTCAACACTCTCGCAGTCGCGTCCTTTCCCGTGAATTCGGCGTTCGTTACTATTCTCATGTGTTCGCATACTGAATGGAATATATTCCTGTGGGCTTTCGAGCATATTCGCCAAAATTCGCCAAAATTAAAGCATTGCGTCTTCGCTAGCCAGGTCACTACACCACTAAGCTCTATACGTCTAGAGCTGTTTGGTGTAGTCGACTCGACCAGCGAAGATAACCTTGAAAACTGGTTAGGCAATCTAATTAAAATTAAAATCTATCTGCTCCCTCATTTGGATATGTCGCTTGCCTACATAGTGACATATACGATTGGGGAGCATTGATAGGATATTAATTTATTAAGATAGCTGGTTAGAGTACATGAAGTGAGGAAGCTCAGTCATTGAAACATATTAACTTTAGGCAAGTTGGACACATCATATAATCTTGCGAAACACTAACAAACACGGGTTCACTTCCAAGATATTGTACTTAACATCTACACTGTTTTTCTTACTCCGAATTACTTGGGTTTTTGTTGTCGTTGTTGTTGTTGTTTATATATTGTTAACATTCATTTGTTTTATGTCACTCTGTATATAGCGTTATTCGTGATCTGTATTTGGACTTCCGTTGATCATTTGAATAAATAAATACATTAATTAATGCGACATGAAAATAAAATAGATCTTCGGATTATGAAACCACTCTCAATTCCATATAAGGGATATCATAATTGGGATGTTTCTGTTGTATACCGTATAGAGTTGTTTGAATTTTCGGTTAATTGTATCCAGGTCAAGGTTGATAGCAGGGTCATTCTCACGGAAAGGCACATTTACACTTGGGGAAATATCTCAAAATCAAGATCACCAATGACTACAAAATTTGATTTCAACCGAGTCTCCATTGACAAAACTCTTTATAATGCATACAATAAATGCAGACATTCCGAATAATAAACTTTTCGTAACACTTAACGGTGGAGTTGTTATCAATCATGTCAGTGGTGTTACACAGGAATGATCAGTATATTGGGCACTAAGAGGACAGAAATAGGAAGATACACACATGCATGCTAGGCAATAGATTGCGTGTAACTATGACTAATGATGAACAAATATTGAAGTTAAGAAAACAAGTTTGTTTTTAATATCCTAATTATGCTACTTAGCTCACCAAAATCAGCCAATTGGACCGCATGTATCAACCATTCAAGTAGATTCTGTATGAAAAACCTATTTATTCTTGATGCTGACTTTAAACTAATCGAGTTTGTTTCTTTTTCAAAATATGGGACAACTTAAAAACAAGTGTTTCTGAATTTCTAGACGATTCTTGCATCCGTAACACCACTGACAATCCGGTAACACCACTGACCTCGTGTAACACGTACCACTGATTAATTTGTTCATAGACGCAAACAAGCAGTTGCAAGTGAAGAATATTTAGGGGCAAAACAGGTATATGAAAAGCCTTCCGATAAAACTGCTTCTTCTTCTTCAAATATTTATCCAACTGAAATGTAACACCAGTGACAACCCGGTAACACCAGTGACATCGAGTAACACCACTGACCTCGTGTAACACCAGTGACCAATTTGTTCATAGAGGCAAAAATGCAACCGTAAGTGAAAGCTATTTAGGGGCAAAACACGTATATGACAAGACTCCTTAACTTAGTATTATCTGGAAGAAAGGTAAATTCAAGTTGTACTGAAACTTGGAGCAAAATCATCATTATTGTCAATGGTGTTACCCTACAAATAGTAACACCACTGACAGGTAACACCACTGACATTTTGGAAGGAATTAATTGTTGCTCCCTCGTATATTGTCGTGACGGTCCAAAAACAATGATTTTGTAATTCATACGCACAGTTCTTTATTACCAGTTAATATTTTAACTCGGGAGCCACTACATGTTGATCCTGACACGTAACACCAGTGACCGGTAATAAACATACGCTGAAAATTTGGAGCTAGAAATGACTGAAATACTGAAAAGAGTTTCATAAAACACTGCGTATGGAATCTCAAGTTTACCCGCGCTTGGAAAAGAAGCCGCCTGGTCAGGTGGCAAAACTTTGTTTCTAATTTGAGCGTTCGCTTTTTGGCTCCGATTTCAGTTACAGTAACACCAATGACCCGAAAACCAGTGACAGACCTTTGCCCATGCCATTTTCACAAGATAGTCTGCCCTTGTAAACAATATATTCATATATTGAAAGAACAGATGCAGCTGGTTTCCAAAGAGGTAGAATAATATAGAACAAAAGAATTTCTGGCAACTTTATCGTGGTATCAAGTAGGTCACTACACCCAGTGACAGGTCTATTTTACCCTAAATGGAGGGTTCTGGTGAAATTTTACCCGAAAAAATCAATCGGGACAGTGCTTGCAAGAAGTTATTCGTACTCTACCAAATGAATACTATGAACAATCTGAATTTTTTCAGCCATAAGGTTGGTTAGAAGGAAATTTGGGTCGAGTGACACGAATTGCGTCTTTCCTTGAGAATGACCCATCACCGCATATACCATAAGATACGCTCACACGATATATGTTTCAGAAGTATATGAAAAGCCGGATGACGACCGAACAGTATACGGTAAAGTATCGAATATCGCTCCGCAATAATGGCGACACAATACAATTCAGTTGACAACCGAATGCATTTTTTTTGTCTACTGGAGTCTGCAGTACACCTTAACATAACCGAACCAAATGTGTTATATTTGACATTAAGGAGTGCCCAGATTTCGTTTGTCCGAGGGAGATTGGCAGCTGGGACATACAGTACAGCTGAATTTACTGAAATACGAACGGCATGGTATTAAGCAATACATGCATGACCGGTTACTGGTCTTTTCGAAGGCATCGATATGGGTCCGTATTATACATTATCGTTAAACAAAATAACCAGAGTCTGTAGCAAGAAATATCTATATGGACATTGTATGCATAATATACTACCGGTATACCTTTAATTCAGCGGAGAGCGCCAAACTGTTGCCAGCTGCCACTGAGGTCTGTCACTGATACAGACTGCACGTCATCCCGTCAAATTTAGCGCAATTAGACGATATTTATGCAGGAACCAGAAAAGCAGCCAAGCTATCAGAATAGCTGTGCATTGATCGGCAAACGCTGATCGAGTATTACACAATCCATTTCCATGTAATGTCCTTAGCCGACGGTTAATATCACTAGCTTTCGGTTAACACACACATGTGGTGAAGATCATCAGTGGTATTCTGCCGGGTGCTTTTTATGACATTTGTAACTGATATCGATTCTCCGTCTTTGGACAGTTTCCCACAATGTACACTGGCTTGGGTGATCTGACCTGAGTCTGGACTGCATATTGATCGTGTGCATTCGGTATCTGGAATATCACTCAGAACAAATTGCAGGAATAAATGTCCAATATAAAGGACGCTGATTCCATTAGATCATTATCGATTTGCCAATTATAATAATTTATATATCTGTACTTCAAAAGTACATTCCCTTTCTGTGTGAGAGGTCAAAGGATTTCGTGAACGCGTTTCATCAAAAATCGGGCAGGGTTGTCTCCTTTGTAATCTCGAATATCCAATATTGCAGATTCATGCCCCTTATGAAATAGAGTCGTCGGAAGTAGTATAGAAAGGGCAAATCTGGTCCGATTGTTGCGGGGGAGGGAAATGTGACGTAAAATGCGGCATCATGAGTTCAATTCCGGTGACGCGGATAATGTTATAAGTATAGGGAAAATGGCGAGAAAGATATAGGAACATGGGAGTGTAATGTTATAGGTATAGGGGGGATATCAAAGGTTATAGGCATAGTTGCAGCATACAGGCTTAGCAATACATCCATACCTGGAGGGAGATGACTTGGGGGCCCAAGTGCAATGTTATAAGTATAGGCCAGGTTATAAGTATGGGGAAAAGTGGGCGCGTCTGTGGATGACGTCACCTCCAAGAGATCCGAGCTCATAACCAGGCACGTGCGCATGCGTACTATGACGTCACTTCCGACGATGAATGGGAAGATAAGAACCATAACGCCATAGCTGTACATATCCACACAGGCCTGAGTCACACATACTTGTACAATACACACTCACACTTTACTCATCCATGACAGTACGGACTGTTCCAAAATGCCCACTTTCTATACTACTGCCACACCGCGCATGCGCAGAATGATGGAACCGGACAAAATCACTAAGGCAGTTGGAGTCTACCCCAACAGAGCTTCAAAACGAGATCCCGCATGACCCATTTGTACTACGAATGGTCCATGTCTATCTCAAAATGTCCAATCAAATTCCATCTTTCTATACTACATCCCAACTGCGCATGCCCCGATTAACACGACTTCCAATAACAAAAACACGCCAGTCTGACTACCCAACGAATGCTTCAAACTGACACCTCACACGGTCCATTCGGACCAAGAATGGCCCAATAACCACTCAAACAAGTCCCTGTGCACCTCAAAAAAGCCCGCTCCTACTGATCATGTCAACAAATGACATGGACATCCCTCAATTCATGTTCTACACCATGACAGCTTCAATATGATACCTCGCACGATCCAGTTGGACCAAAGTTGGTCCCTATATTGTCCAAACATGTCCTTGATCACACCTAAAATGCCCTCTTTCGTTACTACGGCCCAACTGCGCATGCGTAACATGTGGCGACTTCCAAAACAAACCATACCAGTCGTCGCCTACATTCTGAGGGCTACAAGTTGACACCACACACGGTTCATTTGGACAACGTATGCTCCACCTCTACCCCAAACACACCCCTTCACACCCCCAAAATGCCAACTTTGGCTACTCCTACTGATGACGTCACCAATGACGTCACAGACGACGTGGACATCCTTCGAGTCGTGGTCTAAATACCGAGGGATTCAATTTGACACCCTGCACGGCATATTATGATCAAGAAGGGTCTCTCAAACACACCCCCACGAGCTCCAAAAACCCCACTTTCTATACTACGGCCAGATTGCGCATGCGCAAAATGATGAAAACAGACCAGTCCAATCCGACGCTACCACAAGACAGCTTCAAAATAAGACCTCACACGATATGGGTTCATCTCGACCCAAAAACATCCCTTCAAATGCCCCTTTTCCACAATTCCCTGTCTGTCCATGCGCAGATGTACAGAATTTTCACTTCTCACTAGTCCAGTCGGAAGCTTCCCCACGACTGCTTCACTATGACGCCTCAAACGAACCCATCGGCCCAATATAGGTCCAGCTAGACCCCAAACCGTCCATTCCAATACATTTTTTCCTCTGCGCATGCGCAGATAGAAAATATTTCAACCCCAAGCCCATCCAGTTGAACGCTCCCCAACGAGTGCTTCACTATTGCGCCTCACACGACCCAATCGAACCACTATGGGCCCACCTAGACCACAAAACGTCCACCCCGATCTGCCTGCGTACTGCGCATGCGTCATCTGAACTTTTCACCAAAAGTCAACCCATGGTCTCGAGATCCCCCCCCCCCCATCTTTCACAGCGCCAGATAGAAAAACTAAGATGCCAAATTTCATGATGCCACATTTTACGCCCCCGCAATAATCGAACCAGATTTGCTCTTTCTATACTACTGTATGAATAATTGGGAAATAGCCTGATGCTACAGGTAATAATTCATTGTATCAGATTTTATACCTCCTAATGTCAACCCTGACATGGGCAGCTACACGTAAAGTGCTTTGATTACTAGTATTTGACAATATGTGTATATTGAATATGTGTGTTAGTTCAGACCCAATCCTCTTACGCCTAATTTTGAAAAGGCCTATGCTATCAGAGAAAAGACAGATATGACTGAACATGTCGGTCATGCAAATCTGAACCTCTTAAGGATAAATTATCTTTGACTGGTTTACAACGCACTTATAGTACAGCTATTAAAGCTCATTGACCGCGGCTTCGTGGTGTCCCTTGCTGAATGAAATACAGCCGTGTATGTTAACAAAATGATATTTACTTCAATTGTTAAAAATCTTATAGAACGGTCACATGTATGATATTGTGTAATATGGCTGTTATTTGTTACACTGACTAGAATGTCTCATAAACAACATTTCATTCCATATTGACACGGTCTGATGACGATGAACTCCCAAAACACCGCAGGGCGTATTATGTTTTATTTCATTCATACAATCTCATAAGTGAATATGTTGTGACAAAGAAGCACGTACAACGTCAGATATAGGAACACAACCTGCTCCATATTTTACCCCTCCCAGACTTGAATGGTTATATTCAAGATGTCTGCAGCTCCATGGAATATTATCGGAATGATATTGAATATGTAACGGTGTTTAGTATTTACATGGATTCTAGTTTGCAGACTCCTAATGATATGGCCGAGGTAACTGGAACTCTCCAAGAGACTATTTGTACAATGGGGCGTACAATTCACGTATGTTAAAATGAGACAATTCACCAATGGCAAAGTGACTCATTTCTCCCATGTATGAACGAGGAAATGCATACATATTCTTTGAGTGATACATTTCACCCAAACCAAAGCGAGTCAATTCAACAAAGTTGTTTAAGGGATGATACACTTTATCCAAGTCGAAGCGAGGAGATTCAACAAAGCTGTTCAAGGGATGAGGCACTTTATGCGAGCCAAAGCGAGTCAATTAAGAAATGCTGTTTAAGAGAGAAAATTCATCCAAGCTGCAGACAGTCAATTCAACAATGTTGTGTGAGTGTGACAATCAATCCAATGGGAAGCCACTCACATAAACAATGTTGTTTATGTGAGACAATTCATCCAAGCCAAAGCAAGTCAATTCAACGATGTTGTTTAAGTGAAATAATTCATCCAGACCAAAGCCAGCCAGTTCAACAATGTGGTTTAAGTGAACCAATTCATCCAAGCCAAATCGAGTCAATTCAACAATGTTGCGTAAGTGAGGCAATGCATTCAAGCCAAAGCGAGTCCATTCAACAGTGTTGCGTAAGTGGGACAGTTCATCCGACTCAAAGCGAGTCAATTCAAGAATGTTGTTTAAGTGAGACAATACATCCAGAACAAAGTGGGTCAATTCACCCATTTGTAAGTGAGTCAGTCAATCCATCAACTGATGATTTGGGGTGGATTTCTCACCACAGCACAATAGAGCGTCATCCAGACACTTGGAGAAGTAATGACGACCCTTTGATGGAAAGAGAAGGTTCAGTAATAATATATGTTGATGGTCATTTAAGGGCAACTTCACAGGTATGTGATCACCTGTTCTTGCCGGACGTATCTATCACTTCATCCGACCCAGACTTACCGTCTTACCGAGAAGCTTTGTCTAAAATGCTGGTCAAGCAAACAATGTATGACGACCTCCCGCCAAAATACGAAGATGTTTGTAAGCGTAGGACGAAATGGCAAGATTCTTCAGACTGCACGCGAGACCATTATTGCACGTGCAAAAGAATATTTTCCTACGTCGTGTGTGCTTTCCTCCTCCTATCACTTATAACCATTTTGGTATATGCAACTATGCGACGGTAAGGGAAGATAACTCGAGTTTGCAACACTGAAGGTGTCAGGACACCGCTTTTCGTTTTTGTGTAGTTAATCCGTGTTTGTATACAAAGCAGTTTTTAAGGATCCGTAAACCCCTCCAGGGTCAAAATGTCATTAATTGTACTCTAAATGACTGCAGGGCATGCCCAGCCTAATTGTCAGACAAAATAATAAACAGAAGAACGGCATGGGCTTTGCTCAGACACCCACCGTGCGGCGATCAGCACAGGTGTGAAAATTGTCCAACCCAACAAGTTTTAGCGAGCTTTCTAAGTTTAAATCGGATTTAAACCACTATAATAAATACTTTTTATACAAAAGACATCTGAAATAATTAGGTTTGTGACAAGATTCTATATGACTGGTTGCAAAATGTTATGAGAAATATTAGAATTATTCCTTTAAATGTATTAGCAAATTTTTCACCGAAGTGTGCCTTTTTTCATAAAAGCATGGAATTTGGCACAAAGATAAATGGATGTAAATCCGCTTCTTCTTTTTTTGGATATGGAGCCACCGCGAACTACCCCATTTTTCTAAAATGGCCGCCAGATTTTCACGTTGGGCCAGTTAGGTACACCTGGCTTCGTATTATTTATCATCTTTACTGCGTTACACTTATTTTTTTAAGAAGAATATTTGTACAATGCCAAAGCATTAAGAAACAGTAATATTTAATTAATTAAGGACAGAAAATAATAATACTGATAACGATAACAAGCAAATTAGGCACAAATAATCAACCAGATATTGTGAATTGATTTTAATTTTCTCTAAGCCCAAAAGCTGACGCTGGCGTTGGAAGAGCAGAGCGATATGGAGTCATTTCGTACTAGGTCTATGTTGGCCGTAACAGCCATCTTCCTAGATAGGATAAGGTTTATCTTTCCCGGCAAATTCTAAAAAGTTTACTGACGTCGTCATGATGGGATGTGCTACTCGGGCGATTTATTATCCATTATTTTTGATTTTATGTCTTTTCTTGGGGTTTATTTCAAGCACGGTTCTGTATGGTGAAACGTTATCAAATCAGGCCATGCAAAATTAGCATATTAAGTTTCTTGAAAAGATACGGGAAGAAGGAAGAATTGAACGACATACATTATTGAACACGAATACTGTTTTGGATATGCACTTCCGAAATGTTTATTAACAGGAGGTTGCGGTGATAATGCTTCTATCGTGTCCAAGTAGATATACTTCAAAACACTGGGGACATACCACAGGCCCTCAAATCAAGTGTTTGGGATGTGAGTTGCGGTGAAGTGTCGAAATATGGGGTCTCTATACATAACCCCATGCTTTAGATAACAACAAGCATGGGGTTATGTATAGAGACCCATATTCGACACCTCACCCTAAAAGAGAGAGAGAGGGAATATCCGCCCTTATCTTTCTGATTTTCCGGTGAATAGCCATGGATGGGGACAGATTGGATTGAAAACAAAATGGATGTTAAGATAAGCACTATAAATCAATCCCATTTTCATTTCACATTTCAATAATGCCTGGCCTTGATTACAGTGACAAAATCTGATTCATGGCGCACCGCATCAGCTGGTGCCCATGTCGATTTGAATACAGTAGACTCTTAACCATCTAAACCCAATATTAATTACTATGCAAATAAGTCCATTTCATTGTAATGGTGCTCCATATGTGGTGTCAAGTGAATGGTTTATACACTACTAAAAAAACTGTTTTGTTTGTAACTCAAATTGATGCTAAAATAGATTCAACACAATCAACATCCCTTTGTGTTGAAATCAACATATCAACACAAAATCGTACCGATTTCAACACCAATTCGTGTTGATTTTAACACAAGCTGTGTTATTTTCAACACAATTCTGGTGCCAAAATGGCTTCAACAGAATCCTTCGGCAGTGTACGGCCCAAAATTAATATCCGTTTAATATCTTCACTTCCAAGATTTGTCAGTCACGTACAAACTTGAAAATTTCTCTCGTGAGGCTTTTTGCTAAAACAGTTTTAGCGAAATTTTTCTGAAAGCATATGGTGTATACGCTATTCGCTTTATAAATGTACCATTCTATATCACGAGTTCACTGACCTCGGAAATCATTACTGCAGAAACTAGTTCAATTTTTATTTTATTTTTTATTTTTTTGATGATAAATGTGTGAAAATACTACAGCAGGCAAGTCACTCGCGTTACGTTTGGCATTGTAACTACCCCAGAATTCTAGGGTTCGTTTAAGCACTTTGCATATTTCGCGAATTTACATCGAGTTTGAAGGAGTTTAAAATATTGTTGTCTTGCCCGCATCTATTAAAGCTATTTTTCCTGCTATATGCTTTGATGAGCTCATCAGCAACGATAATTGAAAGTTTGAAGATTGATGGACTACAGGAAAATTCAATCTGGCTCTGAGGCCCATATTTGGACTAACGTATCGTCTGTGCAATATTGTGTTGAGTAAATATGGATATACACTTCGAATGCGCTCTGGTGTCTCTGTTATGTCAGGTGATGTGAGTTCACATTAGCATTCGATCATTCCATCGTATGTATGCTGTCTCTTTTATTACGGGGAACGCGAGTTCACATCAGAAGTGTAGTTGCCTTTTCTGTAAAACGGGTAAATTATATCTGACCATGAGTTTCTATTTCTCAGATTCTAAGCTATATTCACATGATGTGGACAGACATATATCCGTCCCTTCAAGACGCTACAGATGAACTGGTATATGCAGTTTTTAATATTGTATCAAGATTAGAGAGTGTATTATGTATTCGCAATGTTATCTATTATCATATATAGTAATATTATACTGCAGGCATAGAGGCCTATCCCTGATGAGAAGTGTACTCTTAGCAACTTGAGGATTCTTGACGACTACCATTTAAGTATGGATCCCACTGCGGCATAATTATAATTTTGTAATTATGCGGATCGGAAATGTCGATGTTATGGGCATAATCTGTTACTAGAGGGTAGTGTTGGTGAAAGGTGATAACTATCACCCCGAAAAGGTGACGAGTTGGAGCCATCACCCTTTTTTATGATCACCTTTAAAATGATGGTCATCACCCATAAGATGGGTCTTATTGGTCAGGTTTTAAATGTGATGGCCAGGTCTGATCACCAGTAAAGGGTGATGGGCCATCACCATTTTCCTGGATGAGTTATTTAAAGTTTTGAGGATTTATTTCCAAATCAAGCTTATAACTTGGTTGATTAACAAGATTTTGAGACATTGTTTTCTGTTATCGCCAATTCAAAACCGAGATGTCCGGTAATGCTCTCCCGTGAATACGCAAATCTATTGTGTGGCCATCTTAACCTCGAAGTTTGTGACTGACCCTTGTAATAGATATTTACATATCAACTAATGTTAGGGTCAGATGGCAGCCATCTTAAAAATCCAAGATGGCCGATATGACGGCATAGCTATTGTGGAATAATCATCGTGCTAAGCCCGCAAAATATCATTGTATCGACAGGGATAATGTACGTATATTGTGTGGTTATTGAATTATTTGTTGAAATGTGCTTCCCCTGGGGCCATATCCGGTCACGTGACCGAATGTGAACTTTTGCCGGAACTATAGTGACCTTGACCTCTGTGACGTCATCGCCACGTCACGCCACGTTGATTTTTGACAAGTTACGACTACTTAAAATGGACAGACTTTTGCACCGTATTTTACAATATGTGTATATTGTGACGTCTGGTGTTTTCCACAATATAAAAAAAATTAGAAGCAAAGCGCGCGAATTTCCGGATGAACTTTTAAAGCCGTTATTGTGGATTTACTCATGATAGGCGTCTGTTCTGGTACCGGTAACTTGAAAGCGAGTCTTGGAGTTGAGATTCAGTCGATCACTCAGTCATGGTATTGGACAAAGGTACCCTCCGTTGCAGACCGTATACATATGCTGTATGCTTTAGCCGTAGTATACGTTAACAACAGCGAAGGCACGATGCTTGTTAGCCACTGTTTTCAGTGTAGGACAAAGAACACAGCGCTCCAACCCCGAACAAGCGCTGGATGAGCGCAAAGACCTCCGTCGAGGCAACAGGGTCCGTATGGGAATATATCACTGAATAACATAGAGCCGGATGCCAAGCTCAATTTTGCATTTGTTGGACGTTAACTTCACCAATGGTAATTAACCTGAGATTGAGGGTTCCCCACTTGCATGTCCAGCTAGGGATGTGGAAGTCACATTCCCCGCAAATAATTTTTGTTTGATTTCACGTGCTTGAAATATTGGGGTATGGAATAGAGTAGTGCGACGAAATTTCGATACGTTGACTTTGTCAAATACGTTAGATACGCATAAATTTTGCTCGTATGTAAATTGTTATGTCCATTTCGGCCGAGTTAACATTAGTGGTGTTACCGCGGCGCGGTGCCAGTTTTCGTTTTGTCTGGTTATGATCGATTACAGCGTCTGTAATAATTTTAGCTCTTAAATGAATATGTACTGTGAAAGCGGAGGTCGCACTTTACCTGGAAAAATTCAAATGTCGGTGAGGAAGTGTGGTTTTCCTTTATTTCTTTCTTAGACTTGTAGTTTTGTCACATTGTTTCGTCCATGGACACTTCGTTGGAACTAGCTCTGTGCGCTCGATTAGTATTTGGGATTCAAATTACGCATTTGTGCGTTCCTATATTTATATCAACAAATGTTGGGGGTTATGTAACTTATGTTTCCATACTAATTATTTTTCTAAAATTAGAGATTATTCATATTTTGAGGTCTTGTTCTTTACTAAAATATGGCCTTGTAAAGCTGTCAAACGCCAGTGTTTGAATTCATTCTCAAAGAGAGCCGTGTCTACCCGCGGGAGACCAAAGCGACTCTCATGTAAACTGGTGACATTTTCGAATCTCCAATCTCAAAGCGAGGCAGCATGACATCATTCTCAAAGCGAGCCGTGTCTACCCGCGAACTACTTCCTGTATTAGATAACTCGCTTTCACGGCCAAGTATACATACCGACAATAATTTGTTCGCGATTGATATGCTCCGAAACGGAAAGAGTCATTTCCCAGTTATATAGCCCACGTTATGTTTAGCAATTCGCTTCTAACTCGGCGGAGTCAGCAGGTCAGTGACAAGCCAGATAATCATACGCCGCCTGCTCACCCCCCAAATTTTGGGGGGATGGCTCCCATTTACGCGTGAGACTCTTTCTCGCAGTAGGGAGTCTCGCGAGACGAGAATGTGTTTGAATTCTGATTGGCTCTGCCAATGAAATCACGATACGTAAGCCATGTGATCTCTACATCATCTGGCGGCCTATATGAAGTTCATGTAAGGTAAGATCTGTGCATTCTGCCTCTTGTTCTTAACGAGGTATGATCAACTTGCCACGACAAGAGATTACAGACATACCAAGAAATATATATATGTCATCCTACATCCTATAACGAAAGTAGCTGACATGTGGTATCCTTCAGGATGGTGTTTTACCAAAGTGAATATCCTTCATGTTGAGGTATCCTACAGCGGTGAATGGAAGGATACCATAGATGTCAGGATATATATATCCTTCAGGATACTATAGATGTCAGGACATATCCTTCAGAATACCATAGATGTAAAGTCATATCCTTCAGGATACCATAGATGTCAGGATACCATAGATGTCAGGATATATATATCCTTCAGGATACTATAGATGTCAGGACATATCCTTCAGGATACCATAGAGGTCAAGTCATGTATCCTTCAGGATACCATAGATGTCAGGATATATATCCTTCAGGATACTATAGATGTCAGCTTATATATCCTTAAGGTTATCAAAGATGTCGGGTCCAATATCCTTCATGATACCATAGATGTCAGGCCATATATCCTTCAGGATACTGTAGATGTCAGGATATATATCGTTCAGGATACTATAGATGTCCGGTCATATATCCTTCAGGATACTATAGATGTCAGGACATATCCTTCAGGATACCATAGATGTCAAGTCATATATCCTTCAGGATACCATAGATGTCAGGATATATATCCTTCAGGATACTATAGATGTCAGGTTATATATCCTTAAGGATATCGAAGATGTCGGGTCCAATATCCTTCAGGATACCATAGATGTCGGCCATATATCCTTCAGGACACTGTAGATGTCAGGATATATATCCTTCAGGATACTATAGATGTCAGGTCATATATCCTTCAGGATACTATAGATGTCAGGACATATCCTTCAGGATACCATAGATGTCAAGTCATATATCCTTCAGGATACCATAGATGTCAGGTCATATATCCTTCAGGATATAGATGTCAGGATATATATCCTTCAGTATACTACAGATGTCGGGTCGTTTATCCTTAAGGATACAAAAGAAATCTGGTTATACATCCTTAAGGAAACCAAAGATGTCGGGTCATATATCCTTAAGGATACCTAAGAAGTGAGGATACCATATATCCTTAAGGATACCCAAGAAGTCAGGATACCATATATCCTTAAGGATACCCAAGAAGTCAGGATACCATATATCCTTAGGGATACTAGATACGTAGGAATGTCACATATCCTTAAGGATACTTAAGTGGTACTATCCTGCAGGATACTTGTCTATTTCATATAAATCGAATTAAAAGCTGTTATATTGATAAATATCCTTAAGGATACTTCATTTTAACTATTACGAAACCAACAGAATAATAAAATCCGCATTAGTTTACTTTGGTATAGTTATATTCCAATTTGAATAGTTAATATCCTTTAAAGGATATTCGAACCAAGATATGCCTGTTTCCGGAGATGAAACTGCAGTACAGGTACCTTAAGTACTGCAGGTGGACCAGGTTTTGTCTTGTAAATCTACTATCGATGTTGTGTAATACTGAGAGATGTATCCTACGATTGAGTAGCCCGACCATAGGGAGATGCCAGGATTGCTTAGACGGCACTGCAGGATAGAGTAAGAGTTACCTATCAGGAGCTGCAGGTGGATCGTGGACTAGGTAGTGCTATCCTTAGACGGCGGGAGCGGTTACATGTCTTTAGGGTATCAAAAACCAGTTGTTCAGTACTGCAGGTTGGTCACTTTAGTGATTCAGGAGAACTGGCTTAAGTGACACTGGAAATACCTTTGATATTCTACCTCGATAGAGGAAATCATGGTTCGAGTGTCCTTGAAGGAATGTTAGTATTTCAAAACCTGTAGTTATTCTTTTTCTTTTGGTATAATAATTAATACAGCCTTTTTGATACAAGCAGTGTATGATTTATTTAGGAGAGGGCTAAATTCTATCATAGATGAGTTCAGCCACTGTACGAAATATCTACTTTATCGGGTGCTCCTGCACCATATATTAAATCGGTTCATGCTTCGGTGAATTAACCCTGCAATTTGTACAAAGATGAATCTTGTAAAATACATGTATATATAAAAGCACTTTGGAAATAAGAATATAATTACTATTCTTTGAAACTGAAAATTTGGTGTTGACTCCATCTTTCAGTAGTTGTTTCATTTATCTACTAAGTGTAACCTTTGAAATTAAGACTCTCTGTAATGCTTGGCTGATGTATCCTCTGGCTGGGTTAGAAGTGAATGACCCACCTTACCAACTCGACTTACCATGAGTATTTGGTGAATAGAGGCGAATCCATGTAACGAGCGCCTTCTAAATGAGATAGACGTTACCGTGGTGATACTATGAGAGAGAAGAGCCAGAAGTCTATGAGACGATCTGTGACCTACAGCATATGGGTGGGCTAGTGATTTCGGTCTATGGAAAGGCTCTTTTCATGTCTATGGTATTCCTGCGAGGGTCGTGACACCTTACGTCACTGGTGGCAGCAAACTAACTTGATACAAGACACACTCTATCAGTCGACCAATCAGAAAATTCGTTACAGTTTATTGATGGAAAACCTGGAATACTGCTTGAGACATTAGGCCCCTTCCCACCCACACCTCCCCCTGAGAGGACGCCCCCACCCAAATCAACACGTTAGCGACAGAAATCATTCAAATGAGACCCTGTGTGCCTAGTTTTAACAACTTGCTTGTGATTTTGTGCTATAGGCCCTACACATCAACACTTCATATTTTATATGTGTACAGTATAGCATCCTCATTGACAGAACCCTCTACAAAACACATCTGATTTTACCGACACTCCGTTCTGATCTGTCTCAGCATCATGTGATGATTATTCAATGAGCTCGGAATAATTTTGTATACTGGTGTTACAAGGTCACCTTCACCCTAATGTATCAATTACCGGTACCATGGACTTGTACATGTATCACATTCATATTGAATGGTGATGGCTGATGAGAATATTGCCCATATGGAACAAATGGCTGGATTCCAGCGAATAAAAAGTTCATGTTATTCATAAACAACATATAATTAATAATACTATCAAATAATTATGTATATTCCTTGTCGACATCAATATAATACAGACAATATTATGACTGAATCATGGTAACAGATATTCAAGGGTATATATGTCTACACTAAACTGAAAGAGACCCATGATGCGTATTATATTATGTTGTAAAACTTCACTTGCTAATCTCGATTATGTTGCTTATTGTGAAAATAAATGAAGTTATGAAAATAAATTTAGTATGATTGCCCATTACCCTCAAATTAGAAATATCTTCAGCAGCTAAAGTTAAGTCAATCATAACAATATATAACACCATGGTATTGTTGTAATATCACCCAGGTATTGATCTTTAGTTAAGAATGTAATGAGATACGTTTACCTGTTCTTTGTGTTATTCTGTATGCAGTTCATTCTGTATGTATTTTATACATGTACATATACCAGAAGTGGAATTGAAATTTGAATAAAATAATCAAAATATGTTCGGTTTTTACCTCTACTCAGGAAATGAAGTCTTTGTTTCTAGAAGCTAAATCATTTCAGACACATTCAAGTCCTCACCTGGTCAAGGGAGATAATTTTGTAAAAAAAAACAAAACAAGTATAGATCCACACTGGTGCAGACCAGAAAGTTTTATGACCTTTGATGATATTTGTGGAGCATGCTGCAGGACTTCAACTTTCATGAATCTGATATTATCCACACAATCCCATTCTACATGATATTTTTGCCATAGCACCGATAAACTAGATCCTTTCATTATTGTGGTCTAGATCCAGGAGCTATTGGGAGCTGCATGTTTTGTAAAAGTTAGATCCAATTATTCTGAGAGAAGGAATGAAGTCCGGCATGGTTGTTTTAAGTTAGAACTGGGCATCCTTGAAAATGTCTGACCGATTAACACATGTATCACTCTGCCGGTGGTCATTACATGCGTAATGTTTATTTCCTGAGGAATCAGCTGATATCCAATGTGTGTGGGGGGGTGGGGGGTGTGGCCAATCACTGGCTCTGATTTTCACTATCTCTGTCATTCCACACCTTTCTGACACAGCTGAACCAATCAATAGTCTGTTTTGGTTTTTCCATTTCATCCCGTACATCCATTGTGTAACAGTCCTGTTGCATCTGATATCAGAAGTGCTGAATCCATGACCTGCAAGTTGGAATCAATTGTATACATATTTAATATCAAAACTCACTTCATTGAAAATGTTTATGGCCTTCATTATATTTCATTCTTTCGTCATACACAAGATGAAATCCATCATACCAGTTCGCACATTTCATACGTGTACTTAATAGAACTGGAACCTGACCATGTTACAAGAATTTGCAAAAGTATGAAATGAGAACTGAGTACTATGAAAACTTAATCCAATCTATGAGTGATCAATAATATGAATTCTGAAGAACGATGAGGGATCTTGACCACTGGTTGGCTTGGAGCTCATGTTAGTGGCATGAGCATGATAATAATCCAGTATATCATAATCTAGAACAGGATTGTTTATATCAGTAACTTCTCTATGAAGCAATATTTTGACAACCGATCACAAAAGAGAATATGTATACTGTGTTTGAGGAATATTTCTGCCTCCCCATGCAATGGAAGGCGAAATTTGAATGAATGGTCTGTGTTGTCAGTGTGTCTGATGTCCCCCTTGCAAAGACAAGAAAATTTTCTATGTAATTTATTATTTATTGATATATTTATTGATTTTCTTTTTGTCTAATTGTCTTCTGTTCAAGCATCGGTAAAACCTGAAATGTATATCATGATCTCCTTATTTCATCTAGTGATAGTGCTTGTTTGGTTTCAGATCACGGGGCTGAACAAGGCATGTGAAATGTGATCGTATGGCAAATAAATGCAGAGCAGTATGTCCAGGGCTTAAAACTAAAAAAAAAACTAAAAAAAAAAACAAAACAAAAAATTGGGAAAGGTTCCATCCATGCTATCAGTCAAAAATCTCAATAATGTAGGTCTACATGTGGAATGTAGACACTCCTTTGTTTCAACTACAATTCAGAATAAGTTTTCAGAATATTATCAGGTTCTAACAAGCAAATTATTCTTCATCAACAAGTGTCACAACACACAATGTGGATGTCACTAAACTGTTAGGATAAATGAAAAGAAAAGTATATGTATATTATTTATCAGCTTTATTAAATAAGTTTACAGACTCACGCAGGTAGATCAATTTGGTGCTTCTGCAAAATCAAACCATTATTCAACTGCCAAATGCCAAGATAAATAGCCCCCCCCCCCCCCGGAAATATAATTTATCAGCAAAATTTAGAATAACTGTTTATAAACAACCAGGCTGGTGGATATCATCAACTGAAAGAAAACAAGTATCAGTAAAATCAGGGCATCGTCGATTGTGCTGAAAAATGTTGAAAGCGACGTTAAACCCTATTCACTCACTCACTCTTGTGCTGTTGTCTTCTAGTCAGTCAGTCAGTTTGATATGCAACAACAACAACTTAGACTATTTGGTTGGCTTCGACATAAGTCATCAGCCGACAAATACTTTACGATATATAGAAATGACGGGTGGTGTACTATGAATCATTGAGTTGTAATGACATCCAATGGCGACAATAAACTTACCAGAAAAACGGCAAAAAATCGCATTGTCCATCTCTACAAGCTGGAGGGCCGCCATGTTAAATCTCCCGGTGGATGGGAGGTGGAACCCGACTACAGAAGCAAGGCCCATTGCAATGCATTGCAATGGGGAACCCCATTATTTCAATTGTGTCCAACAAAAGTGCGTCAAAATTTCGTCGGGAACCATGACAATCCCTATTGGAAATCCTATGAGTCGTGGGTTCCCCATATGACAATTATTTGGCGGGAGATTTCACGTTGCGCTCCTAGACCTCCGTCTGATCGACGGAGGTAAAAAGGATGAGTGGGTGCCGCGGTGTGTATCTTCCCCTCCTGGGTGTATTGTATGATCGTGTCTTCTACGACTTTGTGTACCGAACCATCCTTGCACATCCGCGAGTCAGGCGAGGCCAGAGAACACTAAAGTACCACATCTCTGCCCACATTAGCGAGCAAGACGATCAAGCTCCTAAACGTGGACGCGACGACCCCTCTCACCACCCCAGTAAGAAACAGCCTCACACGGGGCATTACGTCCCAACTGTGCAGGTTACAGACGGTGGCCGTGGACACACCATGTACACTATACATGTAGATGTTTAATGTTTACCCTCAGGCGGTGAACGGGATGTGCTGGTGTATGACTTTATTGAAGAGCATTTTAATGCTCAAGCACCCTTTCGGATACCCTTGCAGGAGCCCTTAACAACACAATATAATCAGAGAGAAGCCAGTGTATCGATCGACGCTCGATTGATGCAGTAAAGTAGGTTAAAGTAAACATAACACTACCTGTACCTGGACTGGGCAATGTAACTTGATATTTTAACGACATATTTTAAAAAAATGTAATTTTGGGTGGGTGTTTTTCGGTCAGATTTTCAGATTATTTTTATTTATGCCATTTTTCTCGGAGAAATTACAATTAAGAAAAAATTATCAGATATGAGATAAAATAATTATGGGACTTTTGTGCGTAAAATGGCGAAAATATTTGAAGGAAAACTACGAAAACGCAATATTTCAGGCACACCCTCACGACCGCCATTTTGAAGTTTCCCGTGCTACTCTGCTCGGAGCTGTATGTAAATGGGACAAATGATCCCAACATGATAGGCTATGAGATCAAGGAATACGAATTGGTGATATGTACAATTGTATGAAGGTGTTCGTTGGTTTGGTAGGCCACACTAAGCTACGGAGCCGTAAAAGAGACATAGGAAACAAATTTGTCCCCTATTAATTCGTTATAACGGCTTATTATGTCGTTAGAACGACTTATTAAGTCGTTATAACGACATAATAAGTCATTATAACGACTTAATAGGGGCCAAAAAAAATCCCATGTCCCTTTTACGGCTCCGTAGTAAGCTAATAAGAAAAAATGAGAAAAAGTACAACAGCTCAGTAGAATAGGTATTTCGTTTTTCTGTTAGTTGAGACCTAATCCTGATACGTCTAATATTGGAAAGGCTTATGCTGTTAAAGAAAAGGACAGATATGACTGAACATGTCGGTCATGCAAAAATGAACCTCTTAAGGATAATTTATCTTTGATTAGTTTACAAGACACTTATAGTACTGCTATTAAAGCTCATTGACCGCGGCTTCGTGGTGTCCCTTGTTGAATGAGATAGTAGTATAGTAAGCGCACGAAGGCCCTTATTTTCCAGGGAGATAACTCTTGGTTCCCCTTTTTCCAGGTTAAAGGTATAGGGAACTCCCCATCATCTCCCCAAGAGTTCCGCCAGGGGAGGGAGTTCCGCCAGGGGGCGCCACCAGCTCAAGGTCAAAAGTAGTTCCGGTAAAGGGCCCAGACTTCAAATACGCTGCATGGTCCGATTGGGTCGAGTGAGGTATCAAAGTGAAGCATTCGTGAAGGGGCCCCACAGCGCATGCTCCATTTCGCAGGCTCCAATAACATCCCTGCCTCCAATAGCGGAAGTTGACCTTTACTACGTTGCTATGACGTATAGGGGAAACCAACCAACGCACGGTTCAGTTTGAATCCGGCCGAACAACTCCTTTAGTGTTGCACATGAGCGAACTACTTTTCATATGCACTGTCCAGATAAACAGGGAAAATTATCTCCAGATAATTCTTTTTAACGCTAGGTCAACACAGGTATTATGCAGACTTGAAAAGTAATCGAAATGTTCGGTAAACATCTATTTTACTATATATGATGTCACTCCCGGCGATGTGCGCGAAGGCCCCGAATGCGGTCCAAAAATCTGACTGGTGGCTGGGGTGTTATTGGTACCAGACCACTATTAAAAATAGTGCCGATCCGTTAACCCCCTTTAGGCAACCTCTGCCAGAGAAGTGAATTGTTTTCAATATTTTTCCTAGTCTCTGTTGCGAGGAATAATTGAAGGCCAGTGGTGGGTGATTGGAGTATGATATGTGTTTGGTTCCACTGTGAGTTTGATTTTTACTCAAGGCCTAATAAGGAGTTGCTGAGAGGGACTATTTGGCTGCCTGTGCACCGCTTTCTGAAAGCAGAGAAAAAAGCCAAAATTGTGACGTAATTTGTACGAGCGCGCATAACTCAAAATTTCGATGGGCGACCCCCGTCAAGAAGCCTGTCCGGTTGTAGCACTTGAATAAAGGTACGTCTAGACTTCATTAATCAATCGGGGAGATGCAATTGCGTTAGCAGCTTTTAACATTGTCGTCAATGTAAATTTTAATAGTGGTCTGGACCCTATTAGACCCCCAGCGAGGTGGTTGCATCCAGTCATGGGTGGGTGCATGTAAAATTAGGATTTTTTCCCGAAACTATTAAAAGCGGAACACGGACTTTACCCCTAAAATAGGGGAAAACACCTATCCACCCTAGCCAAGAGGGCTAATATCGGTCCCCGGGCTTATTGGGACCTGCCTATCAAGTCAATGGGGTGGGTGCATGTAAAATTAGGATTTTTCCCCGAAACTATAAAAAGCAGAATACGGACTTTACCCCTAAAATAGGGGAAAACACCTATCAACTCTAGCCAAAAGGGCTAATATCGGTCCCCGGGCTTATTGGGGCCTGCCTATCCAGTCAATGGGGTGGGTGCATGTAAAATTAGGATTTTTTCCCGAAACTATAAAAAGCGGAACACGGACTTTACCCCTAAAATAGGGGAAAACACCTATCAACCCTAGCCAAAGGGCTAATATCGGTCCCCGGGCTTATTGGGACCTGCCTATCAAGTCAATGGGGTGGGTGCATGTAAAATTAGGATTTTTCCCGAAACTATAAAAAGCGGAATACGGACTTTACCCTAAAATAGGGGAAAACACCTATCAACCCTAGCCAAAAGGGCTAATATCGGTCCCCGGGCTTATTGGGACCTGCCTATCAAGTCAATGGGGTGGGTGCATGTAAAATTAGGATTTTTTCCCGAAACTATGAAAAGCGGAACACGGACTTTACCCCTAAAATAGGGGAAAACCCCTATCAACCCTAGCCAAAAGGGCTAATATCGGTCCCCGGGCTTATCGCGGCCTGCCTATCAAGTCAATGGGGTGGGTGCATGTAAAATTAGGATTTTTTCCCCGAAACTATAAAAAGCGGAACACGGACTTTACCCCTACAATAGGGGTCTGTATTATACAATATAAGGGAAAATGCCTGTATGGGGTATCGGGATGGTCAATTTTTTTCGTGGGCTTTACTATGGC